>JAJLRB010000828.1:27500-47832 GCA_020976825.1 Odocoileus hemionus | reverse complement strand
AATTTAAATTTGATATTGAAGGAAAACCTATTCAAGCAACTCCAAAGAGGGGACCTCCCAGGCCCCCTACAACAACAAAGAGGGGCAAATTCTATCTTGTCCCTGAAACCTTCAACGTACAGCAGTGCTGCCATTAATACAACAGCCCTAAATGATTTCTTCCTTTACCCTTAAGCAGTCCATTTTAGAGTACCTACTGGAGTTTTTGGACCCCTGCCCCCACAAAACTTCAGGCTTTTACAGGGTGGATCTAATTTGGCTTCTAAAGGAAATACTGTTTAGCGTGGAATAATTGATTCAAATTATAAAGGGGAAATTCAAATTATGATGTCAACACAGATTCTATAGCAATTCAAATGGGGGGGGGGACAAAATTGCACAATTATTTCCCTTTGCCTTACACTTCTATTAACTTCTCTAATAATGCATGGAGAGGCAAATTTGGTAATACAGATGAAAAAAATTCTTATGGACATCATTTTTGTTTAAATATGTCTGACCAAATATAAATATCAATATTAATGATAAAAGTTTTTTCTGGTCCCATCAGCACTGGAACTAATATTATTATCATTTCCAAACAATTTTGGCCCAAATCCTGACCTATACAAAATGTCTCTTGTCAAATTGTAGGAATTCTTCAAGCCAAAGTACAAAAAAAAATTATCAAAATATTCAAATCTACACATATGACAGACCAAAAGGCCAAACTACAACATTAAGAACTTATGTGATAGATGCAACACTTAATCTATTAGGAAGGGACTTACTTATGCACTGGAAACTCAGATATACATTCCACATTTTTCCTAGGGGCCACTGCTCATTTTACAAACAAAACAGTTATTAAAATAACTGAGAAAATTTTTGAGCCTATTTAGACAAAGCAATGGCCCCTTATGAATGAAAAATTATAAGCTACTAAAGAACTTATAAACACACAATTAAAACGGAACCATATTGAAGAACCTTGCTCTTTTTAGAACTCTCCTATTTTTCTTATACAAAGAAATATAACAAATGGTGTCTCTTAACAGAGTTTGAAAAAGTTAATTCTTTTATGAAACCTATGGGTGCATTTTAACCAGATATCCCTTTAATATTCCTCAAAATTGGCACATTATTATTACTGATTCACAAGATTGCTTTTTTAATATGCCTTTACACCCTTTAGACCAGGAGAGATTAACTTTATCTCTCCTTTATACTAATCATATCAGGCCTCATAAAAGATTTCAGTAGACTATGTTACCTCAAGGTATTCTTAAATGTCCTGCTACTTCTGCTGCTAAGTCACTTCAGTCATGTCCAACTCTATGCGACCCCAAAGATGTCAGCCCACCAGGCTCCCCTATCCCTGGGATTTTCCTGACAAGAGTACCGAAATAGGGTTCCATTGCCATCTCTATAATAGTTCTAGCATTTGTCAAAATTTTGTAGCCAAGGCTTTACTTCCTATAGGACAACTATTCCATCATGCATATATCACTAATAATATACTATAGCTACAAAAAGGAGAAAGGATATTTTTGACACTGAATGGCTATAATATTCTTTAGACACCGGTGAAAACTGATGAAAATAAAATCTTTACTGAAATTGCAAACCAGTTCTTGTTGCACATGTAGTAAAGGAAAGGTTAACTTGTTAAAGTATTTTTTTTTTGGGGGGGGACTCCAGTTCTGCCTGGGAAACAAAATTAGGCCTAGGAAAAAACCTTAAGTTATCTCTTATCATGTCCTTTGGATACACAGCCCAATCTATCTAGGACTCCAGCAATGAGCAAATTGGTGGAGCTCAAAATAAAAAAATAAAACAAAAAATTATTTTAAATTTCAAAAGGAGAAGTATACCTATGTATTTAAAATTATCTATGTCTCACTGTATGTTTTTGTTTTTAGATAGTGTGGAGTTAATGAGCTCTATTTGGATTCAGCTTTACATGAACTGAAGGGTGTTCAATATTTGGTATGAATTAAATCTGAATGAGATTTCAAAATAAATATTTGTTAATCTAGTTGGGACATGTCTTGAGTCATCAACATTATATAATACTTTTGTTATGCCTTCGTTTGGGGTAAGATAAGGTTGTCAACAAAAAGCTAACTCTTTATATATGTGTATATATATATACACACACACACACACACACACACACACACACACACACACAAATATACAAATGAGATGAAATCTTTCAGATTAACTCTATTAAAAAGAATAGTATTTTTGTAAAATTGATCTATTCTCTATAACCTGGAGCGGTCTTTTGGGATTAGAGTAACTTAAGTTGCTGGAGTTGTGCTGAACTAAGTAGCAGAAATTTGTTCAATGGCTGGGTCATTTCCAAATGTATTTGGATTTTAAAGCGTTAATTGCTTAACATTGGCTTAATCTTAAAAGGGGTTTTTCTTGCAGAAGAGCTGAAGAGATTTTGATATGTAAATGAATATAAATATAAATTTGTATTAGAATGGATGTATATACAATATAATATGATATGATAAATATGTTTAATGATCTATAAAATGTTAACATACAAGATATATCATGGTTGCTATAGAAAGGTAACATATAGTCCAGATGAACACCAAGTTCAGCACACCATCTCGAGAAAAGGTCCGGGTACCCCAAATCATGTCGAGATGAGAGCTGATTCTCTATTTTTGACTCAACAGGAATGCCAACATTCCATAAGCACCCGAACTGGAGGCCTCTCTCAGCTATAGATACGTGAGAGGGACCCTGAGTTTGCCGCCTCAAGTGGAATGAACACGGAGATGCAGTGACTCGAAATATGGCCGGATTTCCCTCCAGTGATTGGAATGCAGGCTAGTCTTTCATCTCCCAAGATGAAGGGATGTGTGAATCCCCTGTGGAGACTTTAGAGAAAGTCCTAGTTCCCCACCTCATCTCGACAGGAGGCCTCACATCCCCTTGAAAATTCGAGAGGAACTTGGAGTTAAATGCGTCAAAAGGACAACAAGCCTGATTCCTCTTTCATTTCAATGTATGACAAAAACCACTGAAACTGTGTAAAGTACTTAGCCTACAACTAATAAAAATAAATGAAAAAAAAATTGATAGGAATCCGACAATCACTGTGGGAACTGAAAGTGACCCTGTGTCTCAAGTCTCACCTAAAGAGGCATCCCTATTGCCCTGCCAAGCCTCGATGAGAATCTCGAGGTGTCCCTCGCAACTAGACATGAGTCCTGACTTCGCTGAACAAGCACGATTTTTGAAGGGCCATCCAAGTCCTAACTCGAGAATATACCCCAGGTTCGCGCCGCAACTCGAGGAAAACGGCAAGACTTCCCCCTCGCCGCCAGATGAGGTCCGATTCCCCTGCATTGTGTGCAGAGCAATTCCTTGTTCCACATCAAACATGAAAGGAGCCTGGACTTCCTGGATGGAACTCCAGAGAATCCCAAACAACACTGTCACAAGTGTAGAGCGACTCTGACGTCATTGCAACAACTTGGAAAAGCTCCGTATTCCCCACATCAACTCGAGATGAGTCCAGATTCTCCTGCATTGGATGCAGAGCCATCCCACATTCCCCATCAAAAAAGACAAGTGGCTGGACTTCCTTTAGGCAACTCCAGAGATTCGCTGAGAACACCGTCTCAAGTCTAGAAGAACATCAAGTTTAGCACATCAAATCAAGAAAATTTCCATGTACCCCAAATCATCTCGAGAGGAGAGCAGATTCCCTGGCTTGGACAAAAGAGGAAAGCCAGGTTTTCACAAGCACCTCAAGAGGAGACTTCTCTCAGCTATAAGAATGTAACAGGGACCCGGAGTGTGCAGCCTCAAGTAGAATTGACACTGAGATGCCCTGACTCGAAATTTGGCCGGATTTCCCTGCAGTGACTTGAATGCAGGCTCGTCTTTCATCTCACAATATGAAGGGATGTCTGAATCTCCAGTGGAGACCCTAGAGAAAGCCCTAGTTCCCCGCCTCATCTGGACAAGAGGCCTCAAATCCCTTTGACAACTCGAGAGGAACGTGGATTTCAATGCCTCAAACGAACACGATGCCTGACTCCTCTTGGAAATTGATAGGAATCCCACTATCCCTGTGACACCTGGAAAGGAACACTGGGACTCCCTGCTCACCTGCAGAGGCCTAGCTATTGCCATGCCGTGCCTCGAGGAGATTTCCAATATGTCCCTCGCAACTAGACTGGAGTGATGACGTCCCTGAACGATCACGAGTTTTGAAGGGCCATCCCCATCCTGAGTCAGGAATATACACTAGTTTCCCGCAACAACTCAAGAAAAACCATGAGACTTCCCCCTCGCCAACGGATGAGGCTCCATTCCCCTGCAATGCATGCAGAGCAAATCCATGTTCCACATCAAACACGAAAGGAGCCTGGACTTCCTGGATGGAACACCAGACAATCCCGAAGAACACTGTCACATGTCTAGAGGGGCCCTGAGGTCACCGCAGGAACAAGAAAGAGATCCGTGCACCAGAAATCAACTCAAGATGAGGCCCCATTGCCCTGCATTGGCTGCAGAGCCATCCCGAATTCCCCATAAAACACAACAAGGGGCTTGACTTCCTTTAGGTAACTCCAGAGATTTCCGGAAAACAACAAGCAACATCTAGAAGAACACCAAGTTCAGCACCGCAACTCGAGAAAAGCTCCGTGTACCCTAAATCATCTCGAAATAAGAGCGGATTCCCTGTCATTGTTTCAAGAGGAATGAAAACATTCCACAAGCACCTTAAGATGAGGCATCTAGCAGCAGTAGGTATGTGAGCGGTATCTGAGTTTGCTGCCTCAAGAAGAACGAACACCGAGGTGCCCTGACTCGAAATAAGGCTGGATTTCCATGCAGTGACTTGATTGCAGGCTCGTCTTTCATCTCACAAGATGAAGGGATGTCTGAATCCCCTTTGGAGACCCTAGAGAATGCCCTCGTTCGCTGACTCACCTCGAAAGCAGTCCTCACATCTCCTTGGCAACTCGAGAATCATGAAGTTCACTGCTTGCAAAGAAGACGATGCCTGATTACTCTTGAAAATTGATAGGAAGCCCAATATCACCATGGCAACTGGAAAGGGACTCTTGATCTCACACCTCACCTCGATAGGCGCCCCTATTGCCCTGCCAAGCATGGAAGAGTATCCTGATTTGTCCCTCACAACTAGACAGGATTTCTGACGTCACTGAACAAGCACGAGTTTTGAACGGCCACAACCGTTATAACTTGAGAATATACATCAGGTTCCCGCCGCAACTGCAGAAAAGCCAGAGACAACCCCTCAATGCAACATGAGGCCTGACACACTGATTCCGTCTTCCCCATCAAATGCGAAACGAGCCTTGACTCCACTGATGGACTCGAGAGAGTCACCAAGAACAATGTCACAAGTCTAGAGGGACCCTGATGTCACCACAACAAAAAAGGGCTCCATATTCTGCAAATCAAATTGAGATGAGTCCAGATTCCCCTGCATGTGGTCCAGAGCCATCCCGAATTCCCCATCCAACACGAGAAGTGGCTTGACTTCCTTTAAACAACAACAGAGTATCCCCGAGAACACCGTCCAAAGTCCAGAGGAACACCAAGTTCAGCAGAGCAACTTTTTAAGACACAACTGTTTAGTCCCCTTCCCCTTTCTTGAGATGTGGATTGTCTCCTGACCTTGTGACTAACATTACTCCTTGTTCCCTTGGTAACCGTTGCAGTTTGTTTGGTTTGCTGAACTCTATCATTCCTGAGAGAAGTTTCTTGAACTGTAGCCTGTATATACTCGTAGAAAAATCATTAAAGCACCTTTGCTCCATTAGAGCTTAGGTCCCCGGATCTTTTTTGACTCTCTCTCTCTCTTTTGCTCTCTTTCTCTATCTTTTTCTGGCTGACTCTCTTGAGCGTGGAGACCCGTCCTGCTCACCTTTCTGCCCGGGCTTCTAAGACCCCCTCGAGAGGGAACCTGGTACCTTAGTGAGTAATGCAAGCCCTGTGTCAAGGACAATATCGGTCTTCTGTGTAAACCAAGGGATATCAGCCTCCTTCTCTCTTTCACTTTCTGATCGCCAAATCCATACCACAAGGTTCTGGTCCATTAAAGAACCCCAGCAAATGTGGTCAAAGAACAGGGACACTGGAATATGTGGTATATCGAGAGAAGTGACTCATGGACCTATTGAGGTCTGTAAATACTAAGGCATGGGTTAAAAGGCTGGCCAGTCCTATTAATTTTCTACTTTACTTCACCACTTCTTTACATTTCAGGGACTTCTGGTTTCACGCCAATGAATAGAGGCTTGCATTCAAACAGTATTTGAACATAATCTTAGTTTCCTGATAAATGCAGTTTTGACTTATAAATTTGGCTCCGGGTCAAGGCAAATGTTAAATGAGCAGCCAAAGAAGGAAAAACTATTCCAATTGATCTCTAGCCCCTATGCGCTCTTATTCAAGTTGTAATTCTGACATTTCGAGGTGTATTCTAGCCCTTCCAATATTCAGCAACAGACAAAACACTTAATATATACATATAAATTAAATGATTAAACTTTATAAAAGGCTCAATTAAAACATTACAAAATTTCTCAAAATTTTCTTGCTAGTCCTGCCCTGGCTGCTACAAATGCTTCTCCTCTGACAACAGTCGCAACTCCAAAAGTCTCTTTGTTGGAACCTAATGAAAAGTTACATTAATTTTTATGCTAGACTAGAAGATGCTATTTTCCATACTGTAATTGGAGAAGAAACAAACAAAAAAAAACAGCTAGATAAATTACTTGCTTATGAGAATGCATATCAGAAAAGTCAAAAAGCTATAGCTGCAATTTGTTAGACTAGGATTATTATTGATTATTTAAAGGCTTGTCACAATCTAGGATGAAAAACTTGAAAGAAGCAAATACTAGCTAAAACAATGCTACAAACTTTTAAAAAGAGAAATGAAGGATGCTTTACATGTGGAGATAAAAACCGTTTAAAAAGGGACGGCCCAAAGAAGGCTAATAAAAATTTTCCCAAAATTTGCCCTTGCTGCCACAGAGGAATGCACTACGCCAAAGACAGTAAATTTAAATTTGATATTGAAGGAAAACCTACTCCAAAAAACTCCAAAGAGGGGACCCCCCCAGGTCCCCTACAACAAAAAATAGGGGCAAATTCTATCTTGTCCCTGAAACCTTCATCGTACAGCAGTGCTGCCATTAATACAACAGCCCTAAATGATTTTTTCCTTTATGCTTAAGCAGTGAATTTTAGAGTACCTACTGGAGTTTTTGGACCCCTGCCCCCACAAACCTTCAGGTTTTAGAGGGCTGATCTAATTTGGCTTCTAAAGGAATTAATGTTTGGAGTGGAATAATTGATTCAAATTATAAAGGAGAAATTCAAATTATGATGTCAGCTCAGTTTCTATGGCCATTCAAAAGATGGGACAAAATTGCTCAGTTACTTCTTTTGCCTTACACTTCTAGTAACTTCTCTACTAATGTACGGAGAGGCAGATCTGGTAATACAGATCATAAACAATCCTTATGGACATCATTGTTATTTAAATATGTCCGACCAAATATAAACATAAAAATTAATGGTAAAAGATTTTCTTGACCCTCAGCACTGGGTCTAATATTATAATTTCCAAACAATTTTGGCCCAAATTCTGACCTACACAAAAGGTCTCTTGCCAAATTGCAGGAATTTCTCAAGACAAAATAAAATAAATTTATCAAAATATTCAAATCTTCCAATATGTTAGACCAAATTCCAACCTACAACCTTAAGACCTTATGTGATAGATGCACCACTTAATCTAATAGGAAGGGACTTACTTATACAATGCCAAACTCAGATATACATTCCACATTTTATTTAGGGTCCACAACTCATTTTACAAACAAAACAGTTATTAAAACAACTGAGAAAATTTATGAGCCTATTTAGACAAAGCAATGTCCCCTTACAAAAGAAAAATTACAAGCTACTAAAGAACTTATAAACACACAATTAAAATGGAAACATATTTAAGAATCTTGCTCTTTTTGGAACTCTCCTATTTTTGTTATTCAAAGGAAATATAAAAAATGGTGTCTCTTAACAAAGTTTTAAAAGTTAATTCTTTTTTGAAACATGGTGCTGCATTGTAACCAGAGATCACATTACTATTCCTCAAAATTGGCACATTATTATTACTGATTCACAAGATTGATTTTTTATATGCCTTTACACCCTTTAGACCAGGAGAGACTAACTTTCTCTCTACCTTACACTAATCGTTTCGGGCCTCATAAAAGATTTCAGTAGGCTATGTTACCTCGAGTTATGCTTAAAAGTCGTGCTACTGATGCTGCTAAGTCACTTCAGTCGTGTCCTACTCTATGCGACCCCATAAATGTCAGCCCAGCAGGCTCCCCTATCCCTGAGATTCTCCAGACAAGAGTACTGAAATAGGGTTCCATTGCCGGCTCCATAATAGTCCTAACATTTTTCAAAATTTTGTAGCCAAGGCTATACGTCCTATGTGACAAAAATTCCGTCATACATATATCATTAATAAAATAATATAGCTACAAAAAGGAGAAAGGATATTTTTGACACTGAATGGCTATGATATTCTTTAGACTAGAGTGAAAACTGATGAAAATAAAATCTTTATTGAAATTGCAAAACCGTTACTTGATGCACGTGTAGTAAAGGAAAGGTTAACTTGTTAAAATATATATAAATATTTTTTTTCGGAACTCCAGTTCTGCCTGGGAAAAAAAAACAGGCTTAGGAAAAAACCTTAAGTTAACTCTTATCATGTCCTTGGGATACACAGCCCAGTCTATCTAGGACTCCAGAAATGAGTAAATTGTTGGAGCTCAAAATAAATAAATAAAAAAAACATATTTTAAATTTCATAAGGGGAACTCTGTCTATGAATGTATAATTATCTATGTCTCAATGTATGTTTTTGTTTTTAGAGAGTGTGGAGTTAATGGGCTCTATTTTCATTCAACTTTACATGATGTGAAGGGTGTTCAATTTTGGGTATAATATTTATTTAATTGTTAATGTGATTTTGATATCATTATTTGTTAATCTAGTAGGGAGATATCTGGAGTCATCGACATTATATAATACTTTTGTTATGCCTTGTTTTGGGGTAAGATATGATTGTCAAAAAAAAGGTAACTCTTTATATGTATATATATATATATATATATATATAAATTTATAAATAAGATGAAAACTTTTAGATAAGCTCTATTAAATATAATTGTATTTTTGAAAAATGATCTATTCTCTATAATCTGGAGTGGTTTCTTGGGATTAAACTGACTTAGGTTGATGGAGTTGTGCTGATCTAAGTAGCAGAAGTTTGTTGAATGGCTGGGTCATTTCCAAATGAATTAGGATTTGAAAGCGTTAATTGCTGAACATTGGCTTACACTTACAAGGGATTTTTCTTGCAGGAGAGCTGAAGAGATTTTGAGTTGTTAATGAATATAAATATATATTTGTACTGGAATGGACATATATAAAATATAATATGATTTGATAAATATGTTCAATGGTCTATAAAATGCTAGCATACCAGATATTTCCTTGTTGCTATAGAAAAGCAAAATATAGCCCAGAGGAACACCAAGTTCAGCACACCAAGTCAAGAAAAGCTCCGGGTACCCGAAATCATCTCGAGATGAGAGCTGATTCCCTATTTTTGACTCAAGAGGAATGCAACTTTCAACAAGCACCTGAACATGAGACTTCTCTTAGCTACAGGTATGTGAGAGGAACCCTGAGTTTGCTGCCTCAAGTGGAATGAACACCGAGATGCAGTGACTCGAAATATGGCCAGGTTTCACTTCAGTGACTTGAATGCAGGCTAGTCTTTCATCTCCCAAGATGAAGGGATGTGTGAATCCCCTGTGGAAACTTTAGAGAAAGCCTACTTCCCCGCCTCATCTAGACGGGAGGCCTCATATCCCCTTGAAAATTCGAGAGGAACTTGGAGTTCAATGCATCAAAAGGACAACAAGCCTGACTTCTCTTAAAAATTGATAGGAATCCGACAATCACTGTGGGAACTGAACGGGACCCTGGGTCTCAAGTCTCACCTAAAGAGGCATCCCTATTGCCCTGCCAAGCCTCGATGAGAATCTCGAGGTGTCCCTCACAACTACACATGAGTCCTGGCTTTGCTGAACAAACTCGAGTTTTGAAGGGCCATCCAAGTCCTAACTCGAGAATATACCCAAAGTTACCGCCGCAACTCGAGAAAAACGGCGAGACTTCCCCCTCGCCGCCAGATGAGGTCCGATTCCCCTGCATTAGTGCAGAGTAATTTCTTGATCCACATCAAACACGAAAGGAGCCTGGACTTCCTGGATGAAACTCCAGAGAGTCCTCAAGAACACTGTCACAAGTTTAGAGGAAACGTGACGTCACCGCGACGTCACTGCAGCAACATGAAAGAGCTCCGAGTTCCCCATTTCAACTTGAGATGAGTCCAGATTCCCCTGCATTGTCTGCAGAACCATCCCGCGCTCCCCATCAAACAAGACAAGTGGCTTGACTTCCTTTGGGCAACTCCAGAGTTTCCCGGAGAACACCGCCTCAAGTCTAGAAGAATATAAACTTTAGCACATCAAATCGAGAAAAGTTCCATGTACCACAAATCATCTCGAGAGGAGAGCAGATTCCCTGGCTTTGACAAAAGAGGAACACCAGCTTTTCATAAGCACTTCAAGAGGAGACTTCTCTGAGCTATAAATATGTAAGAGTGACCCGGAGTTTGCTGCCTCAAGTGCAATAGACACCGAGATGCCCTGACTCGAAATATGGCTGGATTTCCCTGCAGGGACTTGAATGCAGGCTCGGCTTTCATCTCACAGGATAAAGGGATGTCTGAATCCCCTGTGGAGACCCTAGAGAAAGCCCTGGTTCCCCACGTCATCTGTACAAGTGGCCTCACATCCCTTTGACATCTCGAGAGGAACGCGATTTCAATGCTTCAAAAGAACACGATGCCTGACTCCTCTTGAAAATTGATAGGAAACCCAATATCACTGCGGCACCTGGAAAAGAACGCTGAGACTCCGTCCTCACCTCAAGAGGCGTGCCTATTGCCATGCCAAGCCTTGAGGAGAATTCCGATGGGTCCCTCACGACTAGCCAGGAGTGCTGACGTCGCTGAACGAACTCGAGTTTTGAAGGGCCATCCCCATTCTGACTCAGGAATATACACCAGTTTCCCGCAGCAACTCAAGAAAAACCATGAGACTTAACCCTTGCCAACGGATGAGGCAACATTCCCCTGCAATGCATGCAGAGCAAATCCGTGTTCCACATTAAACACAAAAGTAGCTCGCACTTCCTGCATGGAACAACAGAGAATACCGAAGAATGCTGTCACAAGCCTATAGTGGCACTGAGGTCACCGCATAAAATGAAAGAGATCCGTGTACCAGAAATCAACTCAAGATGAGGCCCGATAGCCCTGCATTGGCTCCAGTGCCATCCCATATTCCACATCAAACATGACACGGGGCTTAACTTCCCTCAGGCAACTTCAGAGATTCCTCGAAAACAACAACCAAAGTCTAGAAGAGAACAAGTTCAGCACCACAACTCGAGAAAAGCTACATATACCCCAAATAATAACAAGATGAGAGCAGTTTTCCTGGCATCATCTCAAGAGGTATGAAGACATTCCACAAGCACCTTAAGATGAGGCATCTCTCAGCAGAAGGTATGTGAGGGTGAATCTGAGTTTGCTTCCTCAAGAAGAACGGACACCGAGGTGAGCTGACTCGAAATAAGGCCGGATTTCCCTGCAGTGACTTGAATGCAGGAAGGTCTTTCATCTCACAAGATGAAGGGATGTCTGAATCCCCTGTGGAGACCCTAGAGAAAGCCCTAGTTCACCGCTTCATCTCGATGGGATGCTCGCATCCCTTTGACAGCACGAAGGGAACCCTGAGTTCAATGAGTTCAATGTTTCAACAGGAGACGATGCCTGAGTCCGCTTGAAAATTGACAGGAATTCCAATATACCTGTGGCAACTGGAAAGGGAACCTGGGTCTCACGCCTCACGTTGAGAGGCGTCCCTAATGCCTTGCCAAGCTTCGAGGAGAATACCGAGGTGTCCCAAGCAACTAGGCAGGAGTCCTGACATCACTGAACAAACCAGAGTTTTGAAGGGCCATCCCCATCTTAACTCGAGAATATTCCCAAGGTTCCTGCTGCAACTCGAGAAAAATCATGAAACTTCCCCGCGCTGTGAGAAGAGGCTTGATTCCCATTCATAGATTGTAGAGTAATTTCGTGTATCTCGTCAAAAAGAAAGGAGCCTTGACTTCTTGATGGAACTCCAGAGAGTCCCCACGAACACTGACACAATTATAGAGGGACCCAGAAGTCACAACAGCAGCATGAAAGCATTCCGTGTACCTTCATATCATTTCAAGATGAGGGCTGAATCCCCTGCATTAGATCCAGAGCCTTTCCGCCGTCAACATTAAACACAACAAGTGGCTTGTCTTTCCTTAATCAACTCCGGAGATAACCCTGGAACACCGCCAGAACTCTAGAGGAACACCAAGTTCAGCACAATAATTCGAGAAATGCTCCATATACCACAAATCATCTCGAGAATAGAGATGATTCCATGGGTTTGACTCACATGAATACCAACATTCTACGGCACCTCAAGACGAGGAGTTTATCAGCTCTAGGAATGTAAGAGAGACCCTGAGTTTGCTGCCCGAAGTGCAATAGACAGCGAGATGCCATGACTCGAAATAACCAGATTCCCTGCAGTGATTTGAATGCAGGATCCTCTTTCATTTCAAAAAGTGAAGGGATGTCTGAATCCCCTGTGGAGACTGGAGAAAGCACTAGTTCCCTGCCTTATCTCGACAGGAGGCCTCACATCCCATTGAAAATTCAAAAGGAACTTGGAGATCAATGCTTCCAAATAGAGGATGCCTAAATCCTATTGAAAATTGATAGGAATCCCAACATCCCTGTGGCACCTGAAAAGGGAACTTGGACCCAAAGTCTCAACTAAAGAGTGGTCCCTATTGCCCTGCCAAGCCTCGAGGATTATCCCGAAGTGTCCCTGGCATCTAGACATGAGGCCTGACATCACTGAATAAACAAGAGTTTTGAAGGGCCATACACATCCTAACTCGAGAATATACTCCAGGATCTGCTGGAACTCGAAAAAAAACACGAGACTTCCCCCTCACTCCAAGATGAGGCCTGATTCCCCTGTATTGCATGCAGAGCAATTCCATGTTCCCCATCAAACATGAAAGGAGACTGGACTTCATGGACGGAATTTCAGAGAGTCCTCAAGATCACTGTCACAAGTCTAGAGGGACCCTGATGTCACCGCAGTAAGAGGAAAGGGCTCCGTGTTACACAAATCAACACGAGATGTGTCCAGGTTCCCCTGCATGTGGTCCAGAGCCATCCCGAATTCCCCATCAAACAGGAGAAGTGGCTTGACTTCCTTTAAATAACAACGGAGAATCCCCGAGAACACTGTCCAAAGTCCAGAGGCACACCAAATTCAGCAGAGCAACACTTTAAGACAAAACTGCTTAATCCCCTTCCCATTTCTTGAGATATGGATTTTCTCCAGACCTTGTGACTAACATTACTCCTTGTTCCCTTGGTAACCGTTGCAATTTGTTTGGTTTGCTGAACTCTATCATTCCCGAAAAAAGTTTCTTGTACTGCGTCCTCTATATACTCGTAGAAAAATCATTAATGCACCTTTGCTCCATTAGAGCTTAGGTCCCCGGTTCTTTTTTGTCTCTATCTCTCTCTCTTTTTCTCTCTCTCTCTATCATTTTCTGGCTGACTCACTTGAGTGTGGAGACCCGTCATGCTCACTTTTCTGCCCGGGCTTCTAAGACCCCCTCGAGAGGGCGCCTGGTACCTTGATGAGTGATGCCACCCTTGTGTGAAGGACAATATTGATCCTCTGTGTAAACCACGGGATATCAGCCTCCTTCTCTCTTTTACTTTCTGATTGTCAACTCCATATCACAAGATTCTGGTGCATTAAAGGACCCCAGCAAATGTGGCCAAAGAACAGAGACACTGGTATACGTGGTATATCAGGTGGAGTGACTCATGGATCTATTGAGGTCTGTAAATACTAAGGCATGGGTTTAAAGGCTGGCCAGCCCTATTATTTTTCTACTTTACTTCACCACTTCTTTACATTTCAGGGACTTCTTGTTTCACGCCAATGAATAGAGGCTAGCCTTCAAACAGTAGTTTAACATAATCCTTAGTTTCCTCATAAATGCAGTTTTGACTTATAAATTTGGCTCAGGGTCAAAGAAAATGTTAAATGAGCAGCCAGAGTAGGAAAAACTATTGCAATTGATCTCTAGACCATAAGGGCTCTTATTAAATCTGTAACTCTGCCATTTCAAGGTATATTCTAGACCTTCCAAAATTCAGCAACAGGAAAAACACTTTATATACATATAAATAAAATGATGAAAATTTACTATTGGCTCAATTAAAACAATAAAAAATATCGCAAAATTTTCTTGCTATCCCTTCCCTGGCTGCTACAAATGCTTCTCCTCTGCCAACAGTCGCAACTGCAAAAGTCTCTTTGTTGGAACTGAATGAAAAGTTACATTAATTTTTAAGTTAAACTAGAAGTTGCTATTTCCCATACTGTAATTGGAGAAGAAACCAAAAAAAGCCGCTGGAGAAATTACTTGCTTATGAGAATGCATATGAGAAACGTCAAAGAGCTATAGCTGCAATTTGTCAGACAAGGATTATTATTGATTATTTAAAGGCTTGTCACATCCTAGGATCAAAAACTGAAAAGATGCAAATACTAGCTGAAACAATGCTACAACCTTTTAAAAAGAGAAATGCAAGATGCTTTACATGTGGAGATAAAAACCTTTTAAAAAGGGACTGCCCTAAGAAAGCTAAAAAAAAAGGCTCCAAAAATTTGTCCTTGCTGCCACAGAGGAATGCACTGGGCCAAAGACAGTAAATTTAAATTTGATATTGAAGGAAAACCTATGCCAACATACTCCAAATAAAGGACTTCCCAGGTCCCCTACAACAAAAAAGCGGGGCAAATTCTATCTTTTCCCTCAAACCCTCAATTTCCAGCAGTGCTGCCATTAAAATACCAGCCCTAAATGATTTTTTCCTTTACCCTTAAGCAGTCCCTTGTAGAGAACCTACTGGCGTTTTTGGACCCCTGCCCCCACAAAGCTTCAGGCTTTTACAGGGCTGATCTAATTGGCTTCTAAAGGAATTACTGTTCGGGGTGCAATAATTGATTCAATTTATAAAGGAGAAATTCAAATTATGATGTCAGCTCAGATTTTATGGCAATTCAAAAGGGGGGACAAAATTGCTCAATTACTGCTTTTGCCTTACACTTCAATTAACTTCTCTACTAATGTGCGGAGAGAAAGATTTGGTAATACAGATCAAAAACAATCCATATGGATATCATTGTCATTTAAATATGTCCAACAAAATATAAATAAAAAAATTAATGGTAGAAGATTTTCCGGACCCCTAAGCACTGAGTCTAATATTATCATTACCAAAATATTTTGGCCCAAATCCTGAGCTATACAAAAGGGCTCTTGCCAAATTGCAAAAAGTTTTCAAGCCAAAGTACAAGAAATTTATCAAAATATTCAAATCTACATATATGATAGACCAAAAGGCCAACCTACAACATTAAGACCTTATTTGATAGATGCACCCCTTAAGCTAATAGGAAGGGACATACTTATGCAATGGCAAATTCAGATATACATTCCACATTTTTCCTAGGGGCCACTGCTCATTTTACAAACAAAACAGTTATTAAAGTTACTGAGAAAATTTATGAGCCTATTTAGACAAAGCTATTAACCCTTATGAAAGTAAAATTACAAGCTACTAAAGAACTTATAAACACACAATTAAAATGGAAACATATTGAAGAATCTTGCTCTTTTTGGAACTCTCCTATTTTTGTTGTACAAAGGAAATATACCAAATGGTGTCTCTTAACAGAGTTTAAAAAAGTTAATACTTTTTTGAAACCAGGGGCTGCATTGTGATGAGAGATCCCGATACTATTCTTCAAAATTGGCACATTATTATTACTGATTCCCTAGATTGTTTTTTAATATGCCTTTATACCCCTCAAACAGGGAGAGACTAACTTTCTCTCTTCCTTATCCTTATCATATCGGGCCTCATAAAAGATTTCAGTAGACGATATAACCTCAAGGTATGCTTAGAAGTCATGCTACTGCTTCTGCCAAGTCACTTCAGTCGTGTCCTACTCTATGCGACCCCATAGTTGTCAGGGAATCAGGCTCCCCTATCCCTGTGATTCTCAAGACAAGAGTACTGAAATAGGGTTCCATTGCCATCTCCATAATAGTCCTAGCATTGGTCAAAATATTGTAGCCAAGGCTTTACGTCCTAAGTGACAAAAATTCAGTCTTGCATATATCATTAATAATATACTACAGCTACAGAAAGGAGAAAGGATATTTTTGACACTGAATGGCTATGATATTCTTTAGACTACAGTGAAAACTGATGAAAATAAAATCTTTATTGAAATTGCAAAACCAGGACTTGACTCACGTACAGTAAAAGAAAGGTTAACTTGTGAAAATATATATATATATATATTTTTGGAACTCCAGTTCTGCCTGGGAAACAAAAATTGGCCTAATAAAAAACCTTAAGTTAACTCTTATCATGTCCTTGGGATACACATCCCACTCTATCAAGGACTCGAGCAATGAGCAAATTGGTGGAGCTCAAAATAAATAAATAAAACAAAAAGATATTTTAAATTCCATAAGGGGAAATATGTCTATGTATCTAAAATTTTCTATGTCTCAAATGTATGTTTTTGTTTTTGGAGAGTGTGGGGTTATTGGGATCTATTTGGATTCAAATTTACATGAACTGAAAGGTGTTCAATTTTGGGTATAATATTTATTTAATTGTTAATGTGATTTCAATATCATTATTTGTCAAGCTAGTAGGGAGATGTCTGGAGTCATCGACATTATATAATACTTTCGTTATGACTTGTTTTGGGGTAAGATACGATTGTCAAAAAATGGTAACACTTTATATATATATATATATATATATATATATATATGTATACACATATGTATATATACATATACATATATATAAATATATAAATGAGATGAAAACTTTTAGATAAGCTCTATTAAATATAATTGTATTTATGATAAAATGATCTATTCTCTATAATCTGGAGTGGTCTCTTGGGATTAAACTGACTTAGGTTGCTGGAGTTGTGCTGAACTAAGTAGTAGAAGTTTGTTGAATGGCTTGGTCATTTTCAAATGAATTAGGATTTTAAAGTGTTAATTGCAGAACATTTACTTACTCTTAAAGGGGATATTCTTGCAGAAGAGCTGAAGACATTTTGAGCTGTTAATGAATATAAATATATATTTGTACTGGAATGGACATATATACAATATAATATGATTTGATAAATATGTTCAATGGTCTATAAAATGCTAGCATACCAGATATTTCCTGGTTGCTATAGAAAAGTAAAATAAAGTCCAGAGGAACACCAGGTTCAGCACACCAACTCAAGAAAAGCTCCGGGTACTCTAAATCATCTCGAGATGAGAGCTGGTTCCCTATTTTTGACTCAAGAGGAATGCAACTTTCAACAAGCACCTGAACAGGAGACTTCTCTTAGATACAGGAATGTGAGAGGGACCCTGAGTATGCTGCCTCAAGTGGAATGTACACCGAGATGACGTGACTCGAAATATGGCCAGATTTCCCTCCAGTGACTACAATTCAGGCTAGTCTTTCATCTCCCAAGATGAAGGGATGTGTGAATCCCCTGTGGAGACTTTAGAGAAAGCCTTAGTTCCCCACCTCATCTCGACAGGAGGCCTCACATCCCCTTGAAATTTCGAGAGGAATTTGGAATTCAATGCATCAAAAGGACAACAAGCCTGACTCTTCTTAAAAATTGATAGGAATCTGACTATCACTGTGGGAACTGAAAGGGACCCTGGGTCTCAAGTCTCACCGAAAGAGGCATCCCTATTGCCCTGCCAAGCCTCGATGAGAATCTCGAGGTGTCCCTTGCAACTACACATGAGTCCTGCCTTTGCTGAACATACTCGAGTTTTGAAGGGCCATCCAAGTCCTAACTCGAGAATATACCCTAGGTTCCCGCCGCACCTCGAGAAAAACCGCGAGACTTCCCCCTCGCCGACAGATGAGGTCCGATTCCCCTGCATTGGTGCAGAGCAATTTCTTGTTTCACATCAAACACGAAAGGAGCCTGGACTTCCTGGATGAAACTCCAGAGAGTCCTCAAGAACACTGTCACAATTTTATAGGCCACGTGACGTCACCGCGACATCACTGCAGCAACATGAAAGAGCTCCGAGTTCCCATTTCAACTTGAGATGAGTCCAGATTTCCCTGCATTGTCTGCAGAGCCATTCCTCGCTCCCCATCAAACAAGACAAGTGGCTTGACTTCCTTTGGGCAACTCCAGAGTTTCCCGGAGAACACCGCCTCAAGTCTAGAAGAACAAAAACTTTAGCACATCAAATCGAGAAAAGTTCCATGTACCACAAATCATCTCGAGAGGAGAGCAGATTCCCTTTCTTTGACAAAAGAGGAACACCAGCTTTTCATAAGCACTTCAAGAGGAGACTTCTCTGAGCTATAAATATGGAAGAGGGACACGGAGTTTGCTGCCTCAAGTGCAATAGGCACCGAGATGCCCTGACTCGAAATATGGCTGGATTTCCCAGCAGGGACTTGAATGCAGGCTCAGCTTTCATCTCACAGGATGAAGGGATGTCTTAATCCCCTGTGAAGTCCCTAGAGAAAGACCTGGTTCCACATCTCATCTGTAAAAGTGGCCTCACATCCCTTTGACATCTCGAGAGGAACGCGATTTCAATGCTTCAAAAGAACACGATGCCTGACTCCTCTTGAAAATTGATAGGAATCCCAATATCCCTGTGGCACCTGGAAAAGAACGCTGAGACTCCGTCCTCACCTCAAGAGGCGTGCCTATTGCCATGCCAAGCCTCGAAGAAAATTCCGATGTGTCCTTCGCGACTAGACAGGAGTGCTGACGTCGCTGAACGAACTCGAGTTTTGAAGGGCCATCCCCATCCTGACTCAGGAATATACACCAGTTTCCTGAATCAACTCAAGAAAAACCATGAGACTTAACCCTCGCCAGCGGATGAGGCTCCATTCCCCTGCAATGCATGCAGAGCAAATCCGTGTTCCACATCAAACACCAAAGGAACTTGCACTTCCTGGATGGAACAACAGAGAATAGCGAAGAATGCTGTCACAAGTCTATAGTGGCACTGAGGTCACCGCAGTAAAATGAAAGAGATCCATGTACCAGAAATCAACTCAAGATGAGGCCCGATTGCCCTGCATTGGCTCCAGTGCCATCCCACGTTCCACATCAAAGACGACAAGGGGCTTAACTTCCTTCAGGCAACTCCAGAGATTCCCCGAAAACATAACCAAAGTCTAGAAGAAACCAAGTTCAGCACCACAACTCGAGAAAAGCTTCATATACCCCAAATCATCTCAAGATGAGAGCGGATTCCCTGGCATCATCTCAAGAGGTATGAAGACATTCCACAAGCACCTTAAGATGAGGCATCTCTCAGCAGTACATATGTGAGGGTGAATCTGAGTTTGCTTCCTCAAGAAGAACGGATACCGAGGTGACCTGACTCAAAATAAGGCCAGATTTTCCTGCAGTGACTTGAATGCAGGAAGGTCTTTCATCTCAAAAGATGAAGGGATGTCTGAATCCCCTGTGGAGACCCTAGAGAAAGCCCTAGTTCACCGCTTCATCTCGATGGGATGCTCGCATCCCTTTGACAGCATGAAGGGAACCCTGAGTTCAATGAGTTCAATGTTTCAACAGGAGACGATGGCTGAGTCCGCTTGAAAATTGACAGGAATTCCAATATACCTGTGGCAATGGGAAAGGGAACCTGGGTCTCACGCCTCACGTTGAGAGGCGTCCCTAATGCCTTGCCAAGCTTCGAGAAGAATACCGAGGTGTCCCAAGCAACTAGGCAGGAGACCTGACAACGCTGAACAAACCAGAGTTTTGAAGGGCCATCCCCATCTTAACTCGAGAATATTCCCAAGGTTCCTGCTGCAACTCGAGAAAAATCATGAAACTTCCCCGTGCTGTGAGAAGAGGCTTGATTCCCATTCATAGATTGTAGAGTAATTTTGCATTTCTCGTCAAAAAGAAAGGAGCCTTGACTTCTTGAT
>JAJLRB010000828.1:0-22500 GCA_020976825.1 Odocoileus hemionus | reverse complement strand
ACAAAACAGTTATTAAAATAACTGAGAAAATTTATGAGCCTATTAAGACAAAGCAATGGCCCATTCCGAAAAAAAAAAATTACAAGCTACTAAAGAACTTATAAACAGACAATTAAAATGGAAATATATTGAAGAATCTTGCTCTTTTTGGAACACTTCTATTTTTGTTGTACAAAGGAAATATAACAAATGGTGTTTCTTAACAGAGTTTAAAAAAGTTAATTATTTTTTGAATCCTGGGGCTGAATTGTAACCAGAGATCCCATTATTGTTCCTCAAAATTGGCATATTATTATTACTGATTCACAAGATTGATTTTTTAATATGCCTTTACACCTTTTAGACAGGGAGAGACTAACTTTCTCTCTCCCTTATCCTTATCATATCGGACCTCATAAAAGATTTCAGTAGACGATGTTACATCAAGGTATGCTTAGAAGTCCTGCTACTGCTGCTGCTAAGTCACTTCAGTAGTGTCCTAATCTATGCAACCCCATAGATGTCAGCCCACCAGGCTACCCTTTCCCTAATATTCTATAGACAAGAGTCCTGAAATAGGGTTCCATTGCCATCTCCATAATAGTCCTAGCATTGGTCAAAATATTGTAGCCAAGTCTTTATGTCCTATGTGACATAAATTCCCTCATGCATATATCATTAATAGTATACTACAGCTACAAAAAGGAGAAACGTTATTTTTGACACTGAATGGCTATGATATTCTTTAGACTCCAGTGAAATCTGATGAAAATAAAATTTTTATTGAAATAGCAAAACAAGCACTTGATGCACGTGCATAAAGGAAAGGTTATCTTGTTAAAATATATATATATATTTTTTCAGAACTCCAGTTCTGCCTGGGAAACAAAAATAGGCCTAAGAAAAAACCTTAAGTTAACTCTTATCATGTCCTTGGGATACACAGTACACTCTATCTAGGACTCCAGCAATGGGCAAATTGGTAGAGCTCAAAATAAATAAATAAAACAAAAAGTTATTTTAAAATTCATAAGGGGAACTATGTCTATGTATCTAAAATTATCTATGTCTCAATGTATGTTTTTGTTTTTGGAGAGTGTGGAGTTAATGGGCTCTATTTGGATTCAAGTTTACATGAACTGAAGGGTGTTCAATTATGGGTATAATATTTATTTAATTGTTAATGTGATTTTGATATCATTATTTGTTAATCTAGTAGGGAGATGTCTGGAGGCATCGACATTATATAATACTTTTGTTATGCTTTGTTTTGGGGTAAGATACGATTGTCAAAAAAAAAGGTACTCTTTATATATATATATTTATAAATGAGATGAAAAATTTTAGATAAGCTCTAATAAATATAATTGTATTTTTGATAAAATGATATATTCTCTAAAATCTGGAGTGGTCTCTTGGGATTAGAGTGACTTAGGTTGCTGGAGTTGTGCTGATCTAAGTAGCAGAAGTTTGTTGAATGACTGGGTCATTTCCAAATGAATTAGGATTTTAAAGCATTAATTGCTGAACATTGGCTTACTCTTACAAGGGGATTTTCTTGCAGAAAAGCTGAAGAGATTTTGAGCTCTTAATGAATATAAATATTTATTTGTACTGGAATGGACATATATACAATATAATATGATTTGATAAATATGTTCAATGATGTATAAAATGCTAGCATACCCGATATTTCCTGGTTGCTATAGAAAAGTAAAATATATTCCAGAGGAACACCGAGTTCAGGGCACCAACTCAAGAAAAGCTCCGGGTACCCGAAATCATCTCGACATGAGAGCTGATTCATTATTTTTGACTCAAGAGGAATGCAACTTTCCACAAGCACCTGAACAGGAGGCTTCTCTTAGCTATAGGTATGTTAGAGGGACCCTGAATTTGCTGCCTCAAGTGGAATGAACACCGAGATGCCGTGACTCGAAAAATGGTCGGATTTCACTCCAGTGACTAGAATGCAGGCTAGTGTTTCATTTCCAAAGATGAAGGGATGTGTGAATCCCCTGTGGAGACTTTAGAGAAAGCCTTAGTTCCCCGCCTCATCTTGACATAAGGCCTCACATCCTCTTGAAAATTCGAGAGGAACTTGGAGTTCAATGCATCAAAAGGACAACAAGCCTGACTCCTCTTAAAAATTGATAGGAATCTGACTATCACTGTGGGAACTGAAAGGGACCCTGGGTCTCAAATCTCACCGAAAGAGGCATCCCTATTGCCCTGCCAAGCCTCAATGAGAATCTGGAGGTGTCCCTCAAAACTACACATGAGTCCTGGATTTGCTGAACAAACTCAAGTTTTGAAGGGCCATCCAAGTCCTAACTCGAGAATATACCCAAAGTTCCGACGCAACTCGTGATAAAAGGCGAGACTTCCCCCTCGCCGCCAGATGAGGTCCGATTCCCCGGTATTGGTGCAGAGCAATTTCTTGTTCCACATGAAACACGAAAGGAGCCTGGACTTCCTGGATGAAACTCCAGAGAGTCCTCAAGAACACTGTCACAAATTTAGAGGCACCCTGACGTCACCGCAGCAACATGAATGAGCTCCGAGTTCCCCAATTCAACTCGAGATGAGTCCAGATTCCACTGCATTGTCTGCAGAGCCATCCCGCGGTCCCCATCAAACAAGACAAGTGGCTTGACCTCATTTGGGCAACTCCAGAGATTCCCGGAGAACACCACCTCAAGTCTAGAAGAACATAAACTTTAGCGCATCAAATCGAGAACAATTTCATGTACCACAAATCATCTCGAGAGGAGAGCAGATTCCCTGGCTTTGACAAAAGAGGAACACCAGCTTTTCATAAGCACTTCAAGAGGAGACTTCTTTGAGCAATAAGTATGTAAGAGAGACCCGGAGTTTACTGCCTCAAGTGAAATGGACACCGAGATGCCCTGACTCGAAATATGGCCTGATTTCCCTGCAGGGACTTGAATGCAGGCTCGGCTTTTATCTCACAAGATGAAGGGATCTCTGAATCCCCTGTGGAGACTAGAGAAAGCACTAGTTTCCTGCCTCATCTCGACAGGAGGCCTCACATCCCATTGAAAATTTGAAAGGAACTTGGAGTTCAATTCTTCCAAGGGAGAGGATGCCTGAATCCTGTTGAAAATTGATAGGAATCCCAATATCCCTGTGGCAACTGGAAAGGGAACTTGGACCCAAAGTCTCAACTAAAGAGGGTCCCTATAGCAATACCAAGCCTCGAGGATTATCCCGAAGTGTCCTTGGCATTTAGACATGAGGCCTGACATCGCTGAATAAACAAGAGTTTTGAAGGGCCATCCACGTCCTAACTCAAGAATATACCCCAGGTTCCCGCTGCAACTCGAGAAAAACCACGAGACTTCCCCCTCGCTCCAAGATTAGGCCCGATTCCCCTGCATTGCATGCAGAGCAATTCCATGTTCCCCATCAAACATGAAAGGAGACTGGACTTCCTGGACGAAATTTCAGAGAGACCTCAAGATCACTGTCACAAGTCTAGAGGGACCCTGATGTCACCGCAGTAACAGGAAAGGGCTCCGTGTTCCACATATCAACTCAAGATGTGTCCAGATTCCCCTGTATGTGGTCCAGAGCCATCCCGAATTCCCCATCAAACAGAAGTGGCTTGACTTCCTTTAAATAACAACGGAGAATCCCCGAGAACACCGTCCAAAGCCCAGAGGCACACCAAATTCAGCAGAGCAACACTTTAAGACAAAACTGCTTAATCCCCTTCCCCTTTCTTGAGATATGGATTGTCTCCAGACTTTGTGACTAACATTACTCCTTGTTCCCTTGGTAACCGTTGCAGTTTGTTTGGTTTGCTGAACTCTATCATTCCCGAAAGAAGTTTCTTGTACTGCATCCTGTATATACTCATAGAAAAATCATTAAAGTACATTTGCTCCATTAGAGCTTAGGTTCCCGGTTCTCTTTTTGTCTCTCTCTCTCTTTTTCTTTCTCTCTCTATCATTTTCTGGCTGACTCTAGGGAACGTGTAGACCCGTCGTGCTCACTTTTCTGCCCGGGCTTCTAAGATCCCCTCGAGAAGGCGCCTGGTACATTGATGAGTGATGCCAGCCTTGTGTGAAGGAAAATATTGGTCCTCTGTGTAAACCAAGGGATATCAGCCTCCTCTGTTTTACTTTCTTATTGCCAACTTCATGCCACAAGATTCTGGTGCATTAAAGGACCCCAGCAAATGTGGCCAAAGAACAGAGACACTGGTATATGTGGTATATCAGGTGGAGTGACTCATGGATCTATCGAGGTCTGTAAATACTAAGGCATGGGTTAAAAGGCTGGCCAGCCCTATTATTTTTCTACTTTACTTCACCACTTCTTTACATTTCAGGGACTTCTGGTTTCACGCCAATGAATAGAGGGTTGCCTTCAAACAGTAGTTTAACATAATCCTTAGTTTCCTCATAAATGCAGTTTTGACTTATAAATTTGCCTCCAGGTCAAAGAAAATGTTAAATGAGCAGCCAGAGAAGGAAAAACTATTGCAACTGATCTCTAGACCATATGGGCTCTTATAAAATCTGTAATTCTGCCATTTCAAGGTATATTCTAGACCTTCCAAAATTCAGCAACAGGAAAAACACTTTATATACATATAAATAAAATGATGAAAATTTACTATAGGCTCAATTAAAACAATAAAAAAATCTCAAAATTTTCTTGCTATCCCTGCCCTGGCTGCTACAAATGCTCCTCCTCTGCCAACAGTCGCAACTACAAAGTCTCTTTGTTGGAACCGAATGAAAAGTTACATTAATTTTTAAGTTAAATTAGAAGTTGCTATATCCCATACTGTAATTGAAGAAGAAACCAAAAAAAAAAAAAAAAAGCTTCAGAAATTACTTGCTTATGAGAATTCATATGAGAAATGTCAAATAGCTTTAGCTGCAATTTGTCAGACTAGGCTTATTACTGATTATTTAAAGGCTTGTCACATCCTAGGATCAAAAACTGAAAAGATGCAAATACTAGCTGAAACAATGCTACAACCTTCTAAACAGAGAAATGAAGGATGCTTTACATGTGGAGAAAAAAACCTTTTAAAAAGGGACTGCCCTAAGAAAGCTAAAAAAAAGCCTCCAAAAATTTGTCCTTGCTGCCACAGAGGAATGCACTGGGCCAAAGACAGGCAATTTAAATTTGATATTGAAGGAAAACCTATTCCAACAAACTCCAAAGAGGGAACCTCCCAGGTCCCCTACAACATAAAAGAGGGGCAAATTCTATCTTTTCCCTCAAACCCTCAATGTCCAGCAGTGCTGCCATTAAAATACTAGCCCTAAATGATTTTTTCCTTTACCCTTAAGCAGTCGCTTCTAGAGATCCTACTGGCGTTTTTGGACCCCTGCCCCCACAAAGCTTCAGGCTTTTACAGGGCTGATTTAATTTGGCTTATAAAGAAATTACTGTTCGGTGTGGAATAATTGATTCAATTTATAAAGGAGAAATTCAAATTATGATGTCAGCTCAGATTTTATGGCAATTCAAAAGGGGGGACAAAATTGCTCAATTACTGCTTTTTCCTTACACTTCCATTATCTTCTCTACTAATATGCAGTGAGTAAGATTTGATAATACAGATCAAAAACAATCCATATGGACATCATTGTCATTTAAATATGCCCAACAAAATATAAATAAAAAAATTAGTGGTAAAAGATTTTCCGGACCCCTAAGCACTGGGTCTAATATTATCATTACCAAAGTATTTTGGCCAAAATCCTGACCTATACAAAAGGTCTCTTGCCAAATTGCAGGAATTCTTCAAGCCAAAGTACAAGAAATTTATCAAAATATTCAAATCTACACATATGATAGACCAAATGGCCAACCTACAACATTAAGACCTTATTTGACAGATGCACCCCTTAATCAAATAGGAAGGGACTTACTTATCCAAAGGCAAACTCAGATATACATTCCACATTTTTCCTAGGGGCCACTGCTCATTTTACAAACAAAACAGTTATTAAAGTAACTGAGAAAATTTATGAGCCTATTTAGACAAAACAATGACCCCTTATGAAAGAAAAATTACAAGCTACTAAAGAACTTATAAACACACAATTAAAATGGAAACATATTGAAGAATCTTGCTCTTTTTGGAACTCTCCTATTTTTGTTGTACAAAGGAAATATACCAAATGGTGTCTCTTAACAGAGTTTAAAAAAGTTAATTCTTTTTTTAAACCTGGGACTGCATTGTAACGAGAGATCCCGTTACTATTCTTCAAAATTGGCACATTATTATTACTGAATCCCTAGATTGTTTTTTAATATGCCTTTACACCCCTCAAACAGGGAGAGAGTAACATTCTCTCTCCCTTATCCTTATCATATCGGGCCTCATAAAAGATTTCAGTAGACGATGTTACCTCAAGGTATGCTTAGAAGTCCTGCTACTGCTGCTGCTAAGTCACTTCAGTCGTGTCCTACTCTATGCGACCCATAGATGTCAGCCCACCAGGCTCCCCTATCCCTGAGATTCTCCAGAAAAGAGTACTGAAATTGGGTTCCATTGCCGTCTCCATAATAGTTCTAGCATTGGTCAAAATATTGTAGCCAAGGCTTTACGTCCTAAGTGACAAAAATTCCCTCTTGCATATATCATTAATAATATACTACAGCTACATTAAGGAGAAACGATATTTTTGGCACTGAATTGCTATGATATTCTTTAGACTTCAGTCAAAATTGATGAAAATAAAATCTTTATTGAAATTGCATTACAATTACTTGTTGCACGTGCAGTAAAGTAAAGGTTAACTTGTTTAAATATATATATATATTTTTTCGGAACTCCAGTTCTGCCTGGGAAACAAAAATTGGCCTAATAAAAAACCTTAAGTTAACTCTTATCATGTCCTTGGGATACACAGCCCACTCTTTCAAGGTCTCCAGCAATGAGCAAATTGGTGGAGCTCAAAATAAATAAATAATACAAAAAGATATTTTAAATTCCATAAGGGGAAATATGTCTATGTATCTAAAATTTTCTATGTTTCAAATGTATGTTTTTGTTTTTGGAGAGTGTGGAGTTATTGGGATCTATTTGGATTCAAGTTTACATGAACTGAAGGGTGTTCAATTTTGGGTATAATATTTATTTAATTGTTCATGTGATTTCAATATCATTATTTGTCAAGCTAGTAGGGAGATGTCTGGAGTCATCGACATTATATAATACTTTTGTTATGCCTTGTTTTGGGGTAAAATATGATTGTCAAAAAAAAAGGTAACTGCATATATATATATATATATACATATACATATATATAAATTTATAAATGAGATGAAAACTTTTAGATAAGCTCTATTAAATATAATTGTATTTATGATAAAAAGATCTATTCTGTATAATCTGGAGTAGTCTCTTGGGGTTAGAGTGACTTAGGTTGCTGGAGTTGTGCTGAACTAAGTAGTAGAAGTTTGTTGAATGGCTTGGTCATTTCCAAATGAATTAGGATTTTAAAGTGTTAATTGCAGAACATTTGCTTACTCTTACAAGGGGATATTCTTGCAGAAGAGCTGAAGACATTTTGAGCTGTTAATGAATATAAATATATATTTGTACTGGAATGGACATATATACAATATAATATGATTTCATAAATATGTTCAATGATCTATAAATTGCTAGCATACCAGATATTTCCTGGTTGCTATAGAAAAGTAAAATATAGCCCAGAGGAACACCAAGTTCAGTACACCAACACAAGAAAAGCTCCGGGTATCCGAAATCATCTCGAGATGAGAGCTGATTCCCTATTTTTGACTCAAGAGGAATGCAACTTTCAACAAGTACCTGAAGAGGAGACTTCTCTTAGCTACAGGTATGTGAGAGGAACCCTGAGTTTGCTGCCTCAAGTGGAATGAACACCGAGATTCCGTGACTCGAAATATGGCCAGATATCCCTCCAGTGACTAGAATCCAGGCTAGTCTTTCATCTCCCATGATGAAGGGATGTGTGAATCCCCTGTGGAGACTTTAGAGAAAGCCTTAATTCCCCGCCTTATCTCAACAGGAGGCCTCACATCCTCTTGAAATTTCGAGAGGAACTTGGAGTTCAATGCATCAAAAGGACAAGAAGCCTGGCTCCTCTTAAAAATTGATAGGAATCTGACTATCACTGTGGGAACTGAAAGGAACCCTGGGTCTCAAGTCTCACCGAAAGAGGCATCCCTATTGCCCTGCCAAGCCTCGATGAGAATCTCGAGGTGTCCCTCGCAACTACACATGAGTCCTGGCTTTGCTGAACAAACTCGAGTTTTAAAGGGCCATCCAAGTCCTAACTCGGGAATATACCCCAGGTTCCCACCGCAACCCGAGAAAATCGGCGAGACTTCCCCCTCGCCGCCAGATGAGGTCCGATTCCCCTGCATTCGTGCAGAGCAATTTCTTGTTTCACATCAAACACGAAAGGAGCCTGGACTTCCTGGATGAAACTCCAGAGAGTCCTCAAGAACACTGTCACAATTTTATAGGCCACGTGACGTCACCGCGACATCACTGCAGCAACATGAAAGAGCTCCGAGTTTCCCATTTCAACTTGCGATGAGTCCAGATTCCCCTGCATTGTCTGCAGTACCATCCCGTGCTCCCCTTCAAACAAGACAAGTGGCTTGACCTCCTTTGGGCAACTCCAGAGTTTCCCGGAGAACACAGCCTCAATCTAGAAGAACATAAACTTTAGCACATCAAATCGAGAATAATTCCATGTACCACAAATCATCTCGAGAGGAGAGCAGTTTCCCTGGCTTTGACAAAAGAGGAACACCAGCTTTTCATAAGCACATCAAGAGGAGACTTCTCTCAGCTATAAATATGTAAGAGTGACCCGGAGTTTCCTGCCTCAAGTGCAATAGACACCGAGATGCCCTGACTAGAAATATGGCCGGATTTCCCTGCAGGGACTTGAATGCAGGCTCGGCTTTCATCTCACAGAATGAAGTGATGTCTGAATCCCCTGCAGAGACCCTAGAGAAAGCCCTGGTTCCCCATCTCATCTGTACAAGTGGCCTCACATCCCTTTGACATCTCGAGAGGAACACGATTTCAATGCTTCAAAAGAACACGATGCCTGACTCCTCTTGAAAATTGATAGGAATCCCAATATCACTGTGGCACCTGGAAAGGAACGCTGAGACTCCGTCCTCACCTCAAGAGGCGTGCCTATTGCCATGCCAAGGCTCGAGGAGAATTCCAATGTGTCCCTCGCGACTAGACAGGAGTGCTGACGTCGCTGAACGAATTCGAGTTTTGAAGGGCCATCCCCATCCTGACTCAGGAATATACACCAGTTTTCCGCAGCAACTCAAGAAAAACCGTGAGACTTAACCCTCACCAACGGATGAGGCTCCATTCCCCTGCAATGCATGCAGAGCAAATCCGTGTTCCACATCAAACACCAAAGTAGCTTGCATTTCCTGGATGGAACACCAGAGAATAACGAAGAACACTGTCACAAGTCTATAGTGGCACTGAGGTTACCGCAGTAACATGAAAGAGATCCGTGTACCAGAAATCAACTCAAGATGAGGCCCGATTGCCCTGCATTGGCTCCAGTGCCATCCCACATTCTGCATAAAACACGACGAGGGGTTTAACTTCCTTCAGGCAACTCCAGAGATTCCCCGAAAACATAACCAAAGTCTAGAAGAAACCAAGTTCAGCACCGCAACTCGAGAAAAGCTCCGTATACCCCAAAACATCTCAAGATGAGTGCGGATTCCCTGGCATCATCTCAAGAGGAATGAAGACATTCCACAAGCACCTTAATGGGGCATCTCACAGCAGTACGTATGTGAGGGTTTATCTGAGTTTGCTTCCTCAAGAAGAACGGACACCGAGGTGACCTGACTCGAAATAAGGCCGGATTTCACTGTAGCGACTTGAATGCAGGATTATCTTTCATCTCACAAGATGAAGGGATGTCTGAATCCCCTGTGGAGACCCTAGAGAAAGCCCTAGTTCACCACCTCATCTCGACGGGATGCCTCGCATCCCTTTGACAGCTCGAAAGGAACCCAGATTTCAAAGAGTTCAATGTTTCAACAGGAGACGATGCCTGAGTCCACTTGAAAATTGACAGGAATTCCAAAATACCTGTGGCAACTGGAAAGGGAACCTGGGTCTCACGCCTCACGTCGAGAGGCATCCCTAATGCCTTGCCAAGCGTCGAGGAGAATACCAAGGTGTCCCAAGCAACTAGGCAGGAGTCCTGACATCGCTGAACAAACCCGAATTTTGAAGGGCCATCCCCATCTTAACTCGAGAATATTCCCAAGGTTCCTGCTGCAACTCGAGAAAAATCATGAAACTTCCCCGCACTGTGAGAAGAGGCTTGATTCCCATTCATAGATTGTAGAGTAATTTCGTGTTTCTTGTCAAAAAGAAAGGAGTCTTGCCTTCTTGATGGAACTCCAGAGAATCCCCAAGAACACTGACACAAGTATAGAGGGACCCAGAAGTCACAACAGCAGCATGAAAGCATTCCGTGTACCTTCAAATCATCTCGAGATGAGGCCTGAATCATCCAGTGCCATTCCGCAGTCAACATCAAACACAACAAGTGCCTTGTGTTTCCTTAATCAACTCCGGAGATAACCCGGGAACACCACCCGAACTCTAGAGGAACACCAAGTTCAGCTCAGCAATTCGAGAAAAGCTCCGTGTACCACAAATCATCTCGAGAGTAGAGATGATTCCATGGGTTTGACTCACATGAATGACAACATTCTACAGCACCTCAAGACGAGGAGTTTCTCAGCTCTAGGAATGTCAGAGAGTCCCTGAGTTTGCCACCCGAAGTAGAATAGACAGCGAGATGCCATGACTCGAAATAAGCTAGATTTCCTTGCAGTGATTTGAATGCAGTATAGTCTTTCATTTCACAAAGTGAAGGGATGTCTGAATCCCCTGTGGAGACTAGAGAAAGCACTAGTTCCCTGCCTCATCTCGACAGGAGGCCTCACATCCCATTGAAAATTCGAAAGGAACTTGGAGATCAATGCTTCCAAGGGAAAGGATGCCTGAATCCTATTGAAAATTGATAGGAATTCTAATATCCCTGTGGCACCTGGAAAGGGAACTTGGGCCCAAAGTCTCAACTAAAGAGGGGTCCCTATTGCCCTGCCAAGCCTCGAGGAGAATCCCAATGTGTCCCTGGCAACTAGATATGAGTCCTAACATCGCTGAATAAACACGAGTTTTGAAGGGCCATCCACGTCCTAACTCGAGAATATACACCAGGTTCCCGCTGCAACTCGAGAAAATCCATGAGACATCCCCCCCGCTGCCAGATGAGGCCCGATTCCCCTGCATTGCATGCAGAGCAATTCTGTGTTCCCCATCAAACATGAAAGGAGTCTGGAATTCCTGTATGGAATTTCAGAGAGTCCTCAAGATCACTGTCACAAGTCTAGAGGGACCCTGATGCCACCGCTGTAACAGGAAAGGGCTCCGTGTTGAACAAATCAACTCGAAATGTGTCCAGATTCCCCTGCATGTGGTCCAGAGCCATCCCGAATTCCCCATCAAACACTTGAAGTGGCTTGACTTCCTTTAAATAACAACAGAGAATCCCCGAGAACACCGTCCAAAGTCCAGAGGAACACCAAATTCAGCAGAGCAACCCTTTAAGACAAAACTGCATAATTCTCTTCCCCTTTCTTGAGATATGGATTGTCTCCTGACCTTGACACTAACATTATTCCTTGTTCACTTGGTAACCAGTGCAGTTTGTTTGGTTTGCTGAACTCTATCATTCCCGAAAGAAGTTTCTTGTACTGCAGCCTGTATATACTCATAGAAAAATCATTAAAGCACCTTTGCTTCATTAGAGCTTAGGTCCCCGGTTCTTTTTTGTTCTCTCTCTCTCTTTTTCTCTCTCTCTCTATCATTTTCTGGCTGACTCTCTTGAGGGTGGATACCCGTCGTGCTCACTTTTCTGCCCGGGTTTCTAAGACCCCCTCGAGAGGGCGCCTGGTACCTTGATGAGTGATGTTAGCCTTGTGTAAGGATAATATTGGTCCTCTGTGTAAACCAAGAGATATCAGCCTCCTGCTCTCTTTTACTTTCTGATTGCCAACTCCATACCACATGGTTTTGGTCCATTAAAGGACCCCAGCAAATATGGCCAAAGAACAGAGACACTGGTATATGTGGTATATTGGGTGGAGTGACTCATGGATCTATTGAGGTCTGTAAATACTAAGGCATGGGTTAAAAGGCTGGCCAGCCCTATTATTTTTCTACTGTACTTCACCACTTCTTTACATTTCTGGGACATCTGGTTTCATGCCAATGAATAGAGGCTTGCCTTCAAACAGTACTTGAACATAATTCTTAGTTTCCTCATAAATGCAGTTTAGACTTATAAATTTGGCTCCGGGTCAAAGAAAATGTTAAATGAGCAGCCAGAGAAGGAAAATCTTTTGCAATTTATCTCTAGCCCATATGGGCTCTTATTAAATCTGTAACTCTGCCATTCCAAGGTATATTCTAGCTCTTTCAATATTTAGCAACAGGCAAAACTCTTTATATACATATAAATAAAATGATGAAAATTTACTAAAGGCTCAATTAAAACAATAAAAAATATCTCAAAATTTTCTTGCTATTGCTGCCTTGGGAGCTCCAAATGCTTCTCCTCTGACAACAGTCGCAACGCCAAAAGTCTCTTTGTTGGAACCTAATGAAAAGTTACATTAATTTTTAAGCTAAACTAGAAATTGCTATTTCCCATACTGTAACTGGAGAAGTAAACAAAAGAACAGCTGGAGAAATTACTTGCTTATGAGAATGCATATGAGAAATGTCAAAGAGATATAGCTGCAATTTGTCAGACTAGGATGATTTTTGATTATTTAAAGGCTTGTCACATTCAAGGATCAAAAACTGAAAAGATGAAAATACTAGCTGAAACAATGCTACAGCGTTTTAAAAAGAGAAATGAAGGATGCTTTACATGTGGAAATAAAAACCTTTTAAAAAGTGACTGCCCTAAGAAGCCTAAATAATAGCCTCCAAAAATTTGCCCTTGCTGCCAGAGAGGAATGCACTAGGCCAAAGACAGTAAATTTAAATTTGATATTGAAGGAAAACCTATTCCAAGAAACTCCAAAGATGGGACATCCCAGGTCCCCTACAACAAAAAAGAGGGTCAAATTTATCTTTTCCCTCAAACCCTCAATGTCCAGCAGTGCTTTCATTAAAATACCAGCCCTAAATGATTATTTGCTTTACCCTTAAGCAGTCCCTTCTAGAGAACGTACTGGAATTTTTGGACCCTGCCCCCACAAAACTTCAGGCTTTTACAGGGCTGATCTAATTTGGCTTCTAAAGGAATTAATGTTCTGCGTGAAATAATCGATTCAATTTATAAAGGAGAAATTCAAATTATGATCTCAGCTCAGATTCTATGGCAATTCAAAAGGGGGGACAAAATTGCTCAATTACTATTTTGCCTTACACTTCCATGAACTTCTCTACTAATGTGCAGAGAGGAAGATTTGGTAATACAGATCAAAAACAATAAATATAGACATCATTGTCATTTAAATATGTCAGACACAATATAAATGAAAAAGTTAATGGTAACAGATTTTCCGGTCCCCTAAGCACTGAGTCTTATATTATCATTTCCAAACTATTTTGGCCCAAATCCTGACCTATGCAAAAGTCTCTTGGCAAATTGCAGGAATTCCTCAAGCCAACGTACAAGAAATTTATCAAAATATTCAAATCTACACATATGTTAGACCAAAAGGCCAACCTACAACATTAAGACCTTATTTGATAGATGCACCCCTTAAGCTAATAGGAAAGGTCTCACTTATGCAATGGCAAACTCAGATATACATTCCACATTTTTCCTAGGGGCCACTGCTCATTTTACAAACAAAACAATTGTTAAAGTAACTGAGAAAATGTATGAGCCTATTTAGACAAAGCAATGCCCCTTACTAAAGAATAACTACAAGCTACTAAAGAACTTATAAACACACAATTAAAATGGAAACATATTGAGGAATCTTGCTCTTTTTGGAACTCTCCTATTTTTGTTGTACAAAGGAAATATAAAAAATGGTGTCTCTTAACAGAGTTTGAAAAAGATCATTCTTTTATGAAACCTGGGGCTACGTTGTAACCAGAGATCCCATTACTATACCTCAAAATTGGCACATTATTATTACTGATTCACAAGATTGTTTTTTAATATGCCTTTATACCCTTTAGACAGGGAGAGACTAACTTTCTCTCTCCCTTATCCTTATCATATCGGGCCTCGTAAAAGATTTCAGTAGACGATGTTACCTCAAGGTATGCTTAGAAGTCCTGCTACTGCTGCTGCTAAGTCACTTCAATCGTGTCCTACTCTATGCAACCCCATAGATGTCAGCCCACCAGGCTACCCTATCCCTGAGATTCTCCAGACAAGAGTACTGAAATAGGGTTCCATTTTCGTCTCCATAATAGTCCTAGCATTAGTCAAAATTTTCGAGCCAAGTCTTTATGTCCTATGTGACAAAAATTCCCTCATGCATATGTCATTAATAATATACTATAGCTACATAAAGGAGAAAGGATATTTTTGACACTGAATGGCTATGATATTCTTTAGACTCCAGTGAAAACTGATGAAAATAAAATGTTTATTGATATTGCAATACAAGTACTTCATGCACGTGTAGTAAAGGAAAAGTTAACTTGTTAAAATATTTTTTTTATTTTGGAACTCCAATTCTGCCTGGGAAACAAAAACAGGCCTAAGAAAAAACCTTAAGTTAACTCTGATCATGTCCTTGGGATACACAGCCCACTCTGCCTAGGACTCCAAAAATGAGCAAATTGGTGGAGCTCCAAATAAATAAATAAAACAAAAAGATATTTTAAATTTCATAAGGTGAACTATGTCTATTTATCTTAATGAATGTTTTTGTTTTTACAGCGTGTGGAGTTAATGGGCTCTATTTGGATTAAACTTTACATGAACTGAATGGTGTTCAATTTTGGGTATAAGATTTATTTAATTGTTAATGTGATTTCAATATTATTTGTTAATCTAGTAGGGAGATGTCTGGAGTCATCTACATTATATAATACTTTTGTTATGCATTGTTTTGGGATAAGATACGATTGTCAAAGAAAAGGTAAATCTTCATATACATATATATATATGTGTATATATATATATATATATATATACACATATACATAAATTTATAAATGAGATGAATACTTTTAAATAAGCTCTATTAAGTATAACTGTATTTTTGATAAAATGATCTATTCTATATAATCTGGAGTGGTCTCTTGGGGTGAGAGTGACAAAGGTTGCTGGAGTTATGCTGATCTAATAGTAGAAGTTTGTTGAATGGCTGGGTCATTTCCAAATGAACTAAAATTTTAAAGTGTTAATTGCTGAATATTGGCTTACTCTTACAAGGGAATTTTCTTGCAGAAGAGCTGAAGAGATTTTGAGCTGTTAATGAATATAAATATATATTTGTTCTGGAATGGACATATATACATCATAATATGATTTGATAAATATGTTGAAAGATTTATAAAATGCTAGCATATCAGATATCTACTGGTTGCTATAGAAAAGTAAAATATAGTCCAGAGGAACACCAAGTTCAGCACACCAACTCAAGAAAAGTTCCGGTTACCACAAATCATGTCGAGATGAGAGCAGATTCCCGCTTTTTGACTCAAGAGGAATGCAACTTTTCACAGAGCACCTGAACAGGAGGCCTCTCTTAGATATAGGTAAGTGAGAGGGACCCTGAGTTTGCTGCCTCAAGTGGAATGAACACCGAGGTCCCGTGACTCAAAATATGGCCGGATTTCCCTCCAGTGACTTGAATGCAGGCTCGGCTTTCATCTCTCAAGATGAAGCGATGTGTGACTCCCCTGTGGAGACTTTAGAGAAAGCCCTACTTCCCGGCCTCATCTCGACAGGAGGCCTCGCGTCCCCTAGAAAATTCGAGAGTAACTTGGAGTTCAATTCGTCAAAAGAACAACAAGCCTGACTCCTCTTAAAAATTGATAGAAATCCGACAATCACTTTGGGAACTGAAAGGGACCCTGGGTCTCAAGTCTCAGCTAAAGAGGCATCCCTATTGCCCTGCCAAGCCTCGAGGAGAATCTCAAGGTGTCCCTCGCAACTAGACATGAGTTCTGACTTCGCTGAACAAACTCGAGTTTTGAAGGGCCATTCAAATCCTAACTCGAGAATATAACCCAGCTTCCCGCCGCAACTTGAAAAAAACGGCGAGACTTTCCCCTCGCCGCCAGATGAGGTCCGATTCCCCTGCATTGTATGCAGAGCAATTCCGTGTTCCACATCAAACATGAAAGGACCCTGGACTTTCTGGATGGAACTCCAGAGATTACTCATGAACACTGTCACCAGTTTAGAGGGACCCTGAGGTCAATGCAGTAACATGTAAGAGCTCCGTGTTCCCAAATTCAACTCGAGACGAGTCCAGATTCTCCTGCATTGTCTGCAGATTCACCCCGCATTCCCCATCAAACAAGACAAGTGGCTTGACTTCCTTTGGGCAACTCCAGAGATTCCCCGAGAACACCATCTCAAGTCTAGAAGAACATGAAGTTTAGCACATCAAATCGAGAAAAGTTCAATGTACCCAAATCATCTCGAGAGGAGAGCAGATTCCCTGGCTTTGACAAAGAGGAAAGCCAGCTTTTCATAAGCACCTCAAGAGGAGACTTCTCTCAGCTATAAGTATGTAGGAGGGACCCGAAGTTTGCTGCCTCAAGTGGAATGGACACCGAGATACCCTGACTCGAAATACGGCCAGATTTCCCTCCAGTGACTTGAATGCAGTCTCGTCTTTTATCTCACAAGGTGTAGGGATGTCTGCATCCCCTGTGGAGACCCTAGAGAAAGCCCTGGTTCCCCGCCTCATCTGCACAAGAGGCCTCACATCCCTTTGACAACTCTAGAGGAACGCGGATTTCAATGCTTCAAAAGAACACGATGCCTGACTCCTCTTGAAAATTGATAGGAATCCCAATATCCCTGTGCCACCGGGAGAGGAACACTGGGACTCCGTCCTTACCTCAAGAGGCGTGCCTATTGCCATGCCAAGCCTCGAGGAGAATTCCGATGTGTCCCTCGGAACTAGACAGGAGTGCTGACGTCGCTGAACGAACACGAGTTTTGAAGGGCCATCGACATCCTGAGTCAGGAATATACACCAGTTTCCCGCAACAACTCAAGAAAAACCATGAGACTTCCCCCTCGCCAGCGGATGAGGCTCCATTCCCCTGCAATGTGTGCGGAGACAATCCGTGTTCCACATCAAACACCAAAGGAACCTGGACTTCCTGGATGGAATAACAGAGAATCCCGAAGAGCACTCTCACAAGTCTATAGGGGCCCTGAGGTCACCGCAGCAACACGAACGAGATCTGTGTACCTGAAAGCAACTCAAGATGAGGCCCGATTGCCCTGCATTGGCTCCAGAGCCATGCCACATTCCGCATCAGACACGACAACAGGCTTAACTTCCTTCAGGCAACTCCAGAGATTCCCCGAAAACAACAACCAAAGTCTAGAAGAACACCAAATTCACCACCGCAACTCGAGAAAAGCTCCGAGTACCACAAACCATCTCAAGATGAGAGCGGATTCCCTGGCATCGTCTCAAGAAGAATGAAGACATTCCACAAGCACTTTAAGATGAGGCATCTCTCAGCAGTAAGTATGTGAGGGGGAATCTGAGGTTGCTGCCTCAAGAAGAACAGACACCGAGGTGCCCTGAATCGAAATGAGGCCAAATTTCCCTGCAGTGACTTGAATGCAGGCTCGTCTTTCATCTCACAAGATGAAGGGATGTCTGAATTCCCTGAGGAGACCCTAGAGAAAGGCCTAGTTTGCCCCCTCATCTCAATGGGATGCCTCACATCCCTTTGACAACACGAAAGGAACCCCGAGTTCAATGAATTCAATGATTCAAAGGAGACGATGCCTGAGTCCACTTGAAAATTGACAGGAATTTCAATATTCCTGTGGCAAGTGGAAAGGGAAACTGGGTCTAACGCCTCACCTCGAGAGGCATTCCTAATGCCCTGCCAAGCTTCGAAGAGAATACCGAGGTGTCCCAAGCAACTAGGCAAGAGTCCTGACATTGCTGAACAAACCAGAGTTTTGAAGGGCATTCCCCTTTTTAACTCGAGAATATTCCCAAGGTTCCTGCTGCAACTCGAGAAAAACCATGAAACTTCCCCTTGCTGTGAGAACAGGCTCGATTCCCATTCATAGATTGTAGAGTAATTTCGAGTTTCTTTTCAAAATGAAAGGAGCCTTGACTTCCTTGATGGAGCTCCAGAGATTCCCTAAGAACACTGACACAAGTATAGAGGAACCCAGAAGTCACAACAACCTCATGAAAGCATTCCCTGTACCCTCAAACCATCTCGAAATGAGGCCTGAATCCCCTGCATTAGATCCAGAGCCATTCCGCCATTAACATCAAACACAACAAGTGACTTGTCATTCCTTAATCAACTCCGGAGATAACTCGGGAACACAGTCCCAAGTCTAGAGGAACACCTAGTTCAACACAGCAACTCGAGAAAACCTCCGTGTACCACAAATCATCTCGAGAGTAGAGATGATTCCGTGGGTTCGACTCACATGAAGGCCAACTTTCTAAAGCACCTCAAGATGAAGAGTTTCTCAGCTATAGGAATGTAAGAGAGACCCTGAGGTTGCTGCCCCAAGTGGAATGCACACTGAGATGCCGTGAGTCAAAATATGGCCAGATTTCCTGCAGTGATTTGAATGCAGGATCGTCTTTCATTTCACAAGGTGAAGGGATGTCTGAATCCCCTATGGAGACTTTAGAGAAAGCACTAGTTCCCAACCTCATCTCGGCAGGAGGCCTCACATCCATTTGAATATTCGAAAGGAACTTGGAGTTCAATGCTTCCAAACGAGACGATGCCTGAATCCTATTGAAAATTGATAAGAATCCCAATATCCCTGTGGCACCTGGAAGGGTACCTGGGTCCCAAGTCTCAACTAAAGAGGGGTCCCTATTGCCCTGCCAAGCCTCGAGGAGAGTCTCGACATGTCCCTGGCAACTAGACACGAGTCCTGACATCCCTGAATAAACACGAGTTTTGAAGGGCCATCCACGTCCTAACACGAGAATATATCCCAGGTTCCCGCCGCAACTCGAGAATACCACGAGACTTCCCCCTCTCTGACAGATGAGGCCCGATTCCCCTGCATTGCCTGCAGAACAATTCCGTGTTCCCCATCAAACATGAAAGAAGTCTGGACTTCCTGGATGGAACTTCAGAGTGTCCCAGAGAACACTGTCACAAGTCTAGAGGAACCCTGATGTCACCACAGCAACATGAAAGGGCTCCGTGTTCCCCAAATCAACTCGAGATGAGTCCAGATCCCCCTGCATGTGTTCCAGAGCCATCCGGAATTCCCCATCCAACACTAGAAGTGGCTTGACTTCCTTTAAACCACAACAGAGAATCCCCGAGAACACCGTCCAAAGTAGAGAGGAACACCAAGTTCAGCAGAGCAACTCTTTAAGACAAAACAGCTTAGTCCCCTTCCCCTTTCTTGAGATATGGATTGTCTCCTGACCTTGTGACTAACATTACTCCTTGTTCCCTTGGTAACCATTGCAGTTTGTTTGGTTTGCTGAACTCTATCATTCCCGAAAGAAGTTTCTTGTACTGCAGCCTGTATATACTCTTAGAAAAATCATTAATACACCTTTGCTCCATTAGAGCTTAGGTCCCCGGTCTTTTTTTGCTCTCTCTCTCTCTTTTTCTCTCTCTCTATCTTTTTCTGGCTGACTCTAGGGAATGTGTAGAACCGTCGTGCTCACTTTTCTGCCCGGGCTGCTGAGAACCCCTCAAGGGGGCCCCTGATACCTTGGTGAGTGATGCAATCCCTGTGTCAAGGACAGTATTGGTCCTCTGTGTAAACCAAGGGATATCAGCCTCCTTCTCTCTTTTACTTTCTGATCGCCAACTCTGTAACACAATGTTCCGATCCATTAAAGGACCCCAGCAAATGTGGCCAAAGAACAGGGACACTGGTATACGTGGTATATCGGGTAGAGTGACTCATGGACCTATTGAGATCTGTAAGTACTAAGGCATGGGTTAAAAGGCTGGCCAGCCCCATTTGTTTTCTACTTTACTTCACCACTTCTTTACATTTCAGGGAATTCTGGTCCCATGTCAATGAATAGAGGCTTGCCTTCAAACAGTTGTTGAACATAATCCTTAGTTTCCTGATAAATGCAGTTTTGACTTATAAATTTGGCTCCGGGTCAAAGAAAATGTTAAATGAGCAACCAAAAAAGGAAAAACTATTCCAATTGATCTCTAGCCCCTATCCTCTCTTATTAAAGCTGTAATATTGCTATTTCAAGGTGTATTCTAGCCCTTCCAATATTCAGCAACAGACAAAACATTTCTTTTATACATATAAATTAAATGATTAAACTTTACAAAAGGCTCAATTAAAACATTACAAAATATCTCAAAATTTTCTTGCTAGCCCTGCCCTGGCTGCTCCAAATGCTTCTCCTCTGACAACAGTCGCAACTCCAAAAGTCTTTTTGTTGGAATCTAATGAAAAGTTACATTTATTTTTAAGCTAGACTAGAAGCTGCTATTTCCCATACTGTAATCGGAGAAGAAATCACAAAAACTGCTGGAGAAATTACTTACTTATGAGAATGCATATCAGAAATGTCAAAGAGCTATAGCTGCAATTTTTCAGACTAGCATTATTATCGAGTATTTAAAGGCTTGTCACAATCTTGGATCAAAAATTTAAAAGATGCAAGTACTAGCTGAAACAATGCTACAACCTTTTAAAAAGAGAAATGAAGGATGCTTACATGTGGAGATAAAAACCGTTGAAAAAGGGACTGCCCTAAGAAGGCTAATAATAACCCTCCAGAAATTTGCCCTTGCAGCCACAGAGGAATGCACTAGGCCAAAGAGAGTCAATTGAAATTTGATATTGAAGGAAAACCTGTTCGAACAATCTCCAAAGAGGGGACATCCCAGGTTCCCTACAACAAAAAAGAGGGTCAAATTCTATCTTTTCCCTCAAACCCTCAATGTCCAGCAGTGCTGCCATTAATATACCAGCCCTAAAGGATTTTTTCCTTTACCCTTAAGCAGTCCCTCCTAGAGTACCTACTGGAGTTTTTGGACCCCTGCCCCCACAAAATTTCAGGCTTTTACAGGGCTGATCTAATTTGGCTTCTAAAGCAATTACTGCTCGGTGGGGAAAAACTGATTCAAATTATAAAGGAGAAATTCAAATTATGATGTCAGCTCAGATTCTATGGTAATTCAAAAGGGTGGACAAAGTTGTTCAATTACTACTTTTGCCTTACACTTCTATTAACTTCTCTACTAATGTACGGAGAGGCAGATTTGGTAATACAGTCAAAAACAATCCTTATGGATATCATTTTTATTTAAATATGTCCGCCCAAATATAAATATCAAAATTAATGGTAAAAGATTTTCTGAACCACTCAGCACTGGGTCTAATATTATCATTTCCAAACTATTTTGGCCCAAATCCTGACCTATGCAAAAGATCTCTTGCCAAATTGCAGGAATTTCTCCAGCCAAAGTACAAGAAATTTATCAAAATATTCAAATCTACACATATGATAGACCAAAAGGCAAACCTACAACATTAAGGACTTATGTGATAAATGCACCCCTTAATCTAATAGGAAGGGATTTACTTATGCAATGGCAAACTCAGATATACATTCCACATATTTCCAAGGGGCCACTGCTCATTTTACAAACAAAACAGTTATTAAAATAACTGAGAAAATTTATGAGCCCATTTAAACAAAGCAATGGCCCCTTACGAAAGAAAAATTACAAGCTACTAAAGAACTTATAAACACACAATGAAAATGGAAGCATATTGAAGAATCTTGCTCTTTTTGAAACTCTCCTATTTTTGTTATACAAAGGAAATATAACAAATGGTGTCTCTTAACAGAGTTTAAAAAAGTTCCTTTTATTTTTTGAAACCTGGGCCTGCATTGTAACCACAGATCCCATTACTATTCCTCAGAATTGGCACATTATTATTACTGATTCACAAGATTGATTTTTTAATATGCCTTTACAACCTTTAGACCGGGAGAGACTAATTCTCTCTCTCCCTTATCCTAATCATATCGGGCCTCATAAAAGATTTCAGTAGACTATGTTACCTCAAGGTACGCTTAAAAGTCCTGCTACTGCTGCTGCTAAGTCACTTCAGTCGTGTCCTACTCTATGCAACCCCATAGATATCAGCCCACCAGGCTCCCCTCTCCCTGAGATTCTCCAGACAAGAGTATTGAAATAGGGTTCCATTGCAGTCTCCATAATAGTCCTAGGATTTGCCAAAATATTTTAGCCAAGGCTTTACGTCCTATGTGACATAAATTCCC
>JAJLRB010000827.1:0-26041 GCA_020976825.1 Odocoileus hemionus | reverse complement strand
ACTGGTTGTGTCGACATGATACAGAGGGGTGATGTCTGGTGTTGTAAACCTACAAGTGAAGTGAGTCTATGTAGTTCATAGATGTTACATATTGTGGTGTGATATATAAAACAAGGGGCTTAAATCGTAACCCGGGTGTGTGACTCACAACTGGGGAAAGGGTTTCTATCAGAAGAATGGCTTTATGTGGACAGAGTAGGTTGTGTATGAAAGGGGTTTGTGATTCAAAAAGCCTTGTTGGTGTGTATAGGCATTAATCCCATGCCTAAATATGGGGGATAAAAACATACTTTGTGTTATACATGATACGGGGGGGTTTGATCACACAAATACGACGGAGGGGGGTTTGTCAGTATACTGTTTGATCGTTCAACACCGTGGTTTGATGTCAAAATATTAAATAGGGATTCACAACCCAGGGGGGTGGCGTTACAGTAAAGTGGCGTGTGTCAGGGTATGGGGGGATGAGATTTTCAAAAAACCGTGGATATGATGCACATACAGGAATCTGCTGTCACATGCGTGGTGAGATGTCGAAAAATGGAGGATTATGTATAAAGTGTAAATGTGATTCAGTGAGTGTGTATGTTGCATATGATCCAAGTGGAGTTTCCTATTTGGGATGTCATCGATACAGGTGGTGAGAACAGTGGAGTGGTGTGTTCAAATATATGGGTGAGATGTCGGGTAAGATGGTGTGGTGCATGAAAGCAGTATGAGATATCATATATATTGGATATGATGTCAAATATAGGGGTGTGATGTCATTCATTTAGTTGTCTATTCATAAAGATTCATGTGTTTTTCAGCATACTAATATGTTCCCTACATAGAGTGTGGTGATGTCATACAGAGAGTGTGTTTGGTATAATTGTACCTGGGTCTGATGACACAGTCCCGTGGAGGTAGTGTCGATTGGGGGTGAGATGGCAGATAAACTTTTGGTTGTTTGTGTGTGGGGTCATGTATAGTGTGTGTGATGTCATGAATGCATGGATGTATTGATGACTACAGAGTGTGAGTTTTAAAAAGGGGATGTGAACAATCTATAGGCAAAATATGTCATAAAAAAAGGGGTGTGATGTCATCAAACTTTTGGTAGATCATCAGGGGGTGGATCAAGACAATTAGTGGGAAGGATGTCATGGTGCAGGCATGTGTGTCATAAAAAATCGGTGATGTCATAAAATGTGAATGCGTCCCCTTAGAGGTTTGAGGGTTATACAGTATGGGTGTAGGTCCCCTACAAATGTGTGTATCACAAAAAGGAGTGGGTGATAAACCAGATACAGGGCGGATGTTAAAAATAGTGAATGTGATTCATATACAAGGGAAATATGTCGTCTTACTACCCTGGATCTATAAACACATTTGGTGGAAATATTCTCAATCAGTGGAGTGATGCCCCGATACAGTGGATACATGTCAAATAGAGTGGTGTGATGACCTAGAAACTGGGGTTTGATTAAAAAAACTGGGAGGATGTTTTGAAATTTGGAAAAAGCTCCCCCTTTATGGCGAGTGTGTGTCGCACAGATGGGCGTGATTCAGGGGAGGGTTTGGATGAAAAAAGCGGGGGGGAATGTCGGGAACAGGGGTGTGATGTCATCCGCGTGGATGGGGCAACATAAATTTGTGGTTTGGTGTGTTTTGGTGCATAGATGTCCCCTAAGTGAATGATGTCATATTATGCCGGGTTGGTATCAACAAACACAGTTTTAAAAATTCATCCCTTTTGTGGATAGATGTACAAATAGTGGGGATAGGATGTCCAGAAAGGGCTGTGATTGATACATAAGAGCTGTAAAAATTTTGGGTGTGGGGGTGGGAACACAGAGTGGACTAAATCGATATGTGGTGGTGTCGGTATGGAATTTATGTCAAAAATAAAGTGGTGTGGGTCAAAAAGGGTGGAGTGATGTCATAGCAGTATATACATGGCAAAATATATTGGCGTGATGTTACATACACGGTTTAATGAAATGATTCATTGCTGTGTTGACACAGAACTTTGGTGATGTCAGAATAGTGGCTCTGAAGTTACCAGGTTGTGTTGTTTTTTAAGTCTGCGTGGAAGAAATAAAGTGATATGTCTAAACATGATTTGTGAGTCATAGATGGGGTCATTGTGTGATATCACATATATGAAAAAAGTGATATCATAAACAGTAGTTTACATGTCATATCATATATAGTGCTGTGATACTGAATGGTGCAAATGTTTTGTCATAAAAAAAAGGTTTGTTGTCATAAATTTTGGGGATATGATGTCATGGGTAGGCAATGGGGCAACTTTGACCTGTGAACTCTTGTGTTGGGGTGATGTGTCAACAAAGGGGGTTTGAGACATAACAGTGATGTGATTGCAGTTAAAACGGGTTTCAAGACAGTATAGGTTTGGAGTTTACACCCGGTGGGTTAGATCTTTTAACAGTTGGTGTCAAAACATAGTTTTTGCCATGAGAGACAAACAATGATTGAGACATCGAAGGTTTGATGTCTAAAAAAGTGCCTATAGGTGTACATGCGTGTGTATGATTTCACAGGACGGGTGTAATACAATCATTCAATAAGTGTGTTTTACTCCGATATATATTGATGCGTCGAATCAGTGGTTGTGTTGTCATTCATAGCACCAATGTAAGTAGTAATCAATTTATACTGGGTAATGGATTATCAGTAAACATAGTAGTTGTCCTTCTATTATAGATTACAGTTGGCTGAGATGTTCACAAATCTTAGTTATACTGTGAGGTCCATAAGACAGTGGAGGTGATTTTATGAATAGAGAGGGATTGGGAATGGATCAAGAATACAGCTCTTGTTTGATGGTCATTGAAGAGTGTAGTGTGATGTCACATTGAGAAATTCATATGATGTAATACAAACAGATTGGGTTGATAATCACAAATTATTTGCAGGTACGTGGTGATAATGATCTTACATAGTTCGTCAATGACATAGCTACAGTGAGGTCCAGATTTGAAATATAAAACAGTAGTGATGGCATGAAGCATAGAGGTGTGGATGTCCATAGAGCGGGTGTCACGTCCATAACAGAGGTCAATGTGAGTCGTCATATTAGTAGTCTGCTGGAGTGTGATGGTCATATCACAGTGAGAGCCTGCCGGACGATCCTAACAAAAAAAATGGGCTGTATATCATCGATAATCGACGACGAGCTGAGTTGATGACAGCACCATTAGCTGTGGAGGTGCTGTCCAGATAGAATGGCTTGTGATGTGAGACAGAGTAGCTTTCATGATGTGAATGAACAGAGTGCTGTGAGTCATAACGCCTGTGTGTGATGTCTGTATATAGTGCATAATGTGCCATGCCTATAGAGTATGTTTGATATAATACATAGAGTTTGTGTTATATCACTGAATACAGAGGGTGTGATCACACAAATACATATACGGAGGGTTAATGATGTCAGATATACTTGTTTGTATCGTCTCAACGACCGTGTGTTTTGATGGTCAAATATATTGAATATGGATATCACAAACCTCAGGTGGGTTGTGACGTTAAACAGATAAAGTGGCTGTGATGTCATAGGTATAGGGGATGAGATGACATAAACCGAGGATATGATGTCACATACAGGAAGATGTGCTGTCATCAATTGGCAGTGGCTGAGATGTCGTGAATGAATGAGGATTGATGTCATAAAGTGGTGAATGTGAAGTCATGCTAAGAGTGAGTATGTTGAGAAAAGCAAGCCAAGTGTGATGATTTCCATACTGTGTGATGTTCACGATACAGAGAAGTGTTGACGACACAGACAGAGTGCTGTGATGTCAAATATATGGTGTGAGAATGTCAATGAAGAGACGGAGTGGTGTGTCATGAAAGCAGTATGAGTTGATATCATATATATTTGGAATATGATGTCAATCCCATAACAGTGGTGTGATTCATTCATTTAGTTGGTCTGATATCATAAAGATTTCATGAGATTTCATGCAGTACTAAATAGATTTCCTACATAAGATTTGTGTGTGATTTGTTCATACAGATATGGTGTGTATGGCATAAAAAGATACACTTGGTCTGAATGACACAGATACGTTGAGGTAGTGTCAGATATACTGGGGAAGAGATGGAACGAATATAACGTTTGTGTTGTCTTGTGTGTGTATTCCATGTATAGTGTGGTGTGTGAAATGTCATGAATGCAATGTATGTTAATGTGACTGACTACAGTGGTGTGATGTATACTATAAAGAAAGTATTGATAGTGACCATATCTATAGTGCATAATCAACTGTCATACATAAAAAGTGGCGGTGTGGATGTCATACAAACAGTTGGTCAAAAGCAGTTGAGGTCGTACATACAAAGTGTGTGATATCATCCAAAGAGTGGGTGTGATCACACAGATACAGAGGCTTTGATGTTAAACGTATAGTGAATGTGATGTCTTATACAACGGATATGATGTCTTCTTGCATAGCGCATGAGATCTCATAAATACCATTGGTGTGTTATCCTCAATACACTGGATGTCATGTCCCAGATACAGTGAATACGATGTCAAACAGAGTGGGTGTGATGTCCTAGAAAACGGTGGTTTGATGTCATAAAGTGAGGATGTGAGGTCTTGTATGGGGCAAAATTTGCCCTACTATGGCGAGTGTGATGTCATGCAAAGAGTGGGCGTGATATCAGTGGAGAGGTTGTGATGGCAAGTAAACAGTGGGGGCAATGTCTGGTACAGTGATTGTGATGTCATGCCTGAAGTGGATGTGGCAAAATAAATTCTGTGGTTTGGTGTGATAGAGTGGATATGATGTCATCTGAAGTGCAAATGATGTCATATGTATGCCGAGTGGGGTGTCAACAACACACGGTGTTGTGATGTCATACATTATGGGTATGCTGTCATAAAAAGTGTGAATAGCATGTCACACGTATACTGGCTGTGATGTGATATATAGAGTGGTTGTGATATCAATGGTAGAATGGGTGTGATAAACGTGAGGTTAGATATAGTTTATGTGATGTCAGGTATAGTGGACTTGATGTCATAAACAAAGTACTGTGAGGTGATAAAGAGTGGATGTGATGTCATATGTAGTTACCTATGATGTCACACATATAGTGGTTGTGATATCATACATACACTGGGTTAGATGAAATTGGTACATTGCGTGTGTTGAGACAGATACAATGCGTGTGATGTCAGACATAGTGGCTGTGAAGTTACACAATGGTTGTGTTGTTATAAGACTGCGTGTGATGCCATATAAAGTGGATATGTCATAAACATGGATTGTGTGATGTCATAGATATGGTCATTGTGTGATGTCACATATATAGTGAATGTGATATCATACAGAGTAGATGACATGTCATATCGTATATAGTGCGTGTGATGTCATGAATAGAGTGCATGTGATGTCATAAATACTAAGGATTGTTGCCATAAAGTGTGGATATGATGTCATGTGTAGTGCATATGATGGCATACATATGCCACCTGTGAACTCTTACATAGTTGGTGTGAAGGCGTCCACAAAGTGGTTTTGATGACATCCACAGTGATTGTGATGGCAGTTATAACGTGTTTCAAGATAGATAGAGAGCTTGTGTAGTCATAAACACAGTGTGAGTGAGAACATATACAGTGGATATGATGTCATAAACATAGTGGGTGCCATGACATACAAACAATGGTATAATGACATCAAGAGTGGATTTGATGTCATATAAAGTGCCTATAGTGTCATACATGCAGTGGGTGTGATTTCACACGGACATAGGGTGTAATATAATCATTCAAGTAAGTGTGATTACACCGAAGTAGTGGGTGTGTGATGTCGGATACAGTTGTTGTCTTGTCATTCATACACCATGTGAGATGTCATATACACTGAGTATGATGTGAAAAACATAGTAGTTGTCTTGTCACATTTACAGTGGCTGTGATGTCACAAGCAAAGTGTATGTGATGTCATAAACAGTGGATGTGATGTTATGAATAGAGTGGATGGGATGTCATGAATACAGTCTTGTGATGTCATAAAGAGTGGGTGTCATGTCACATAGATTCATATGATGCCATACATACAGTGGGTTGATATCACACATATTGCACGGGTGGTATAATCAACACATTGTAAGTTTTGACGCAGCCACAGTGGATGCGATGTGAGACATACTGTGTGTGACGACATGAATACAGAGGTGTGATGTCATAGAGTGTTGTGACGTCATACAGAGTGAATGTGATGTCATATGTAGTTCATATGATGTCATACATATTGTGGCTGTGATATCATACAAACAATGGGGCTTATATCATCGATAATCTCGGTGTGATGACTCACATACTGTGGAGGTTCTATCAGATAGAATGGCTGTTATGTGAGACAGAGTAGCGTTGATGTGATGAACAGAGTGTTGTGATGTCATAAAGCCTGTGTGTGATGTCGTGTATATAGTGCATAATGTGCCATGCCTATAATATGTGTGATATAATACATACAGTTTGTGTTATATCACTGATACAGAGGGTGTGATCACACAAATACAGATACGGAGGGTGTGATGTCAGATATACTGTTTGTATCGTCTCAACACCGTGTGTTTGATGTCAAATATATTGAATATGGATTCACAAACCCAGTGGGTGTGACGTTACAGATAAAGTGGCTGTGATGTCAGAGGTATAGGGGATGAGATGTCATAAACCGTGGATATGATGTCACATACAGGAGATCTGCTGTCATCAATGCAGTGGCTGAGATGTCGTAAATGATGAGGATTGATGTCATAAAGTGTGAATGTGATGTCATGTAGAGTGTGTATGTTGTCATATGCATGCCAAGTGTGATGATTTCCATACTTGTGATGTCATCGATACAGAGTGTGTGACGACACAGATGCAGTGGCTGTGATGTCAAATATAGTGGGTGAGATGTCAGGTAGAGACGGTGTGGTGTCATGAAAGCAGTATGAGTGATATCATATATATTGGATATGATGTCATCATATACTGGGTGTGATGTCATTCATTTAGTTGTCTGATGTCATAAAGAGTTCATGTGATTTCATGCATACTGAATATGATGTCCTACATAGAGTGTGTGTGATGTCATACAGAGAGTGTGTATGGTATAATTGATACACTGGGTCTGATGACACAGATACCGTGGAGGTAGTGTCAGATATAGTGGGTGAGATGGCAGATATAACGTTTGTGTTGTCTTGTGTGTGTGTGGTCATGTATAGTGTGTGTGATGTCATGAATGCACTGGATGTACTCTGATGACTACAGTGGTGTGAGTTTATAAAGAATGGATGTGAACATATCTATAGTGCAAAATATGTCATAAATAAAGTGGGTGTGATGTCATACAAACAGTTGGTCAGAGGTCATCAATGGGGTGGATTCAATGACAGATATAGTGGGAGTGATGTCATGAGTGCAGTGCATGTGATGTCATAAATAATCTGTGATGTCATAAAATGTGAATGCGATGCCCTATAGAGAGTATATGATGGTATACATGTAGTGGGTGTGAGGTCATACATACAAAGTGTGTGATATCATCGAAAGAGTGGGTGTGATGACACAGATACAGAGGCTGTGATGTTAAAAATATAGTGAATGTGATGTCATATACAACGGTAATGATGTCGTCTTACCTAGCGCATGAGATCTCATAAACACAGTTGGTGTGATATTCTCAATACAGTGGATGTGATGACCCAGATACAGTGGATACAATGTCAAATAGAGTGGGTGTGATGACCTAGAAACTGTGGTTTGATGTCATAAACTGAGGATGAGATGTCTTGTATATGGCAAAAGCTGCCCTACATATGGCGAGTGTGATGTCATGCACAGAGTGGGCGTGATATCAGTGGAGAGGTTGTGATGGCAAAGAAAGACTGGGGGCAATGTCTGGAACAGTGGGTGTGATGTCATGCCTGACGTGGATGTGGCAACATAAATTCTGTGGTTTGGTGTGATAGAGTGCATACGATGTCACCTGAAGTGCAAATGATGTCATATATATGCCGAGTGTGGTATCAACAACACACAGTGTTGTGATGTCATACCTTGTGGATATGATGTCACAAATAGTGTGGATAGGATGTCACACGTATACTGGCTGTGATATGATACATAGAGAGGCTGTGATATCATTGGTAGTGTGGGTGTGAGAACACAGATAGAGTGGACGTGAAATCAGATATAGTGGATGGGATGTCAGGTATAGTGAATTTCATGTCATAAATAAAGTGGTGTGAGGTCATAAAGAGTGGATGTGATGTCATATGCAGTATATACTATGGCATACATATATTGGCTGTGATGTCATACATACACTGGGTTAGATGAAATTGATTCATTGCTTGTGTTGACACAGATACAATGTGTGTGATGTCAGACATAGTGGCTCTGAAGTTACACGATGGTTGTGTTGTTATAAGTCTGCGTGTGAAGACATATAAAGTGGATATGTCATAAACATAGAGTGTGTGATGTCATAGATAGGGTCATTGTGTGATATCACATATATAGTAAAAAAAGTGATATCATAAACAGTAGATTACATGTCATATCATATATAGTGCGTGTGATATCATGAATAGAGTGCAAATGATGTCATAAATAATAAGGATTGTTGTCATAAAGTGTGGATATGATGTCATGTGTAGGCATATGATGGCATACATATGACACCTGTGAACTCTTAGATAGTTGGGGTGATGTCGTCAACAAAGTGGGTTTGATGACATATACAGTGGATGTGATTGCAGTTATAACGGGTTTCAAGACAGATATAGAGATTGTGTAGTCTTACACACCGTGTGGGTTAGATCATATACAGTCATATGATGTCATAAACATAGTGGTTGCCATGAGAGACAAACAATGATATGATGACATCGAATGGATTTGATGTCATATAAAGTGCCTATAGTGTGATACATGCAGTGTGTATGATTTCACACGGACATAGGATGTAATACAATCATTCAAGTAAGTGTGTTTACACCGATATAGTAGGTGTGATGTCGGAATCAGTGGTTGTGTTGTCATTCATACACCATGTGAGATATCATATATACTGTGTATGATATCAAAAACATAGTAGGTGTCTTCTTATAGATACAGTGGCTGTGATGTCACAAATATAGTATACGTGAGGTCATAAACAGTGGATGTGATGTTATGAATAGAGAGGGATGGGATGTCATGAATACAGTCTTGTGATGTCAAGAAGAGTGTGTGTGATGTCACATAGAATTCATATGATGTAATACATATAGTGGGTTGATATCACAGATATTGCAGGTGTGGTATAATGAATACATTGTAAGTAATGACATAGCTACAGTGAATCCGATGTGAGATATACTGTGTGATGGCATGAATACAGAGGGTGTGATGTCATAGAGGGGGGGTGTGACGTCATACAGAGTCAATGTGATGTCATATGTAGTTCAGTTGATGTCATACATAGTGTGGCTGTGACATCATACAAAAAAAATGGGGCTTATATCATCGATAATCACGGTGTGATGACGCACATACTGTGGAGGTGCTGTCAGATAGAATGGCTGTGATGTGAGACAGAGTAGCTTTGATGTGATGAACAGAGTGCTGTGAGGTCATAAAGCCTGTGGTGATGTCGTATATAGTGCATAATGTGCCATGCCTATAGTATGTTTGATATAATACATAGAGTTTGTGTTATATCACTGATACAGAGGGTGTGATCACACAAATACAGATGCGGAGGGTGTGATGTCAGATATACTGTTTGTATCGTCTCAACACCGTGTGTTTGATGTCAAATATATTGAATATGGATTCACAAACCCAGTGGGTGTGACGTTACAGATAAAGTGGCTGTGATGTCAGAGGTATAGGGGATGAGATGTCATAAACCGTGGATATGATGTCACATACAGGAGATCTGCTGTCACCAATGCAGTGGCTGAGATGTCGTAAATGATGAGGATTGATGTCATAAAGTGTGAATGTGATGTCATGTAGAGTGTGTATGTTGCCATATGCATGCCAAGTGTGATGATTTCCATACTTGTGATGTTATCGATACAGAGTGTGTGACGACACAGATAGAGTGGCTGTGATGTCAAATATAGTGGGTGAGATGTCAGGTAGAGACGGTGTGGTGTCATGAAAGCAGTATGAGTGATATCATATATATTGGATATGATGTCATCCATATACTGGGTGTGATGTCATTCATTTAGTTGTCTGATATCATAAAGATTTCATGTGATTTCATGCATACTAAATATGATGTCCTACATAGAGTGTGTGTGATGTCATACAGAGAGTGTGTATGGTATAATTGATACACTGGGTCTGATGACACAGATACCGTGGAGGTAGTGTCAGATATACTGGGTGAGATGGCAGATATAACGTTTGTGTTGTCTTGTGTGTGTAGTCATGTATAGTGTGTGTGATGTCATGAATGCAATGTATGTAATGTGATGACTACAGTGGTGTGAGTTTATAAAGAATGGATGTGACCATATCTATAGTGCATAATATGTCATACATAAAGTGGGTGTGATGTCATACAAACAGTTGGTCAGTGTTCATCAATAGGGTGGATTCAATGACAGATATAGTGGGAGTGATGTCATGAGTGCAGTGCGTGTGTGTGTCATAATTAATCTGTGATGTAATAAAATGTGGATGTGATGCTTTCAGAGTACATGTACATGTACATGTATATGATGGTATACATGTAGTGGGTGTGAGGTCGTACATACAAAGTGTGTGATATCATCCAAAGAGTGGGTGTGATCACACAGATACAGAGGCTGTGATGTTAAACGTATAGTGAATGTGATGTCTTATACAACGGATATGATGTCTTCTTGCATAGCGCATGAGATCTCATAAATACCATTGGTGTGTTATCCTCAATACACTGGATGTCATGACCCCCAGATACAGTGAATACGATGTCAAACAGAGTGGGTGTGATGTCCTAGAAACGGTGGTTTGATGTCATAAAGTGAGGATGTGAGGTCTTGTATGGGGGCAAAATTTGCCCTACATATGGCGAGTGTGATGTCATGCAAAGAGTGGGCGTGATATCAGTGGAGAGGTTGTGATGGCAAGTAAACAGTGGGGGCAATGTCTGGTACAGTGATTGTGATGTCATGCCTGAAGTGGATGTGGCAAAATAAATTCTGTGGTTTGGTGTGATAGAGTGGATATGATGTCATCTGAAGTGCAAATGATGTCATATGTATGCCGAGTGGGGTGTCAACAACACACGGTGTTGTGATGTCATACATTATGGGTATGCTGTCATAAAAAGTGTGAATAGCATGTCACACGTATACTGGCTGTGATGTGATATATAGAGTGGTTGTGATATCAATGGTAGAATGGGTGTGATAACGTGAGGTTAGATATAGTTTATGTGATGTCAGGTATAGTGGACTTGATGTCATAAACAAAGTACTGTGAGGTGATAAAGAGTGGATGTGATGTCATATGTAGTACCTATGATGTCACACATATAGTGGTTGTGATATCATACATACACTGGGTTAGATGAAATTGGTACATTGCGTGTGTTGAGACAGATACAATGCGTGTGATGTCAGACATAGTGGCTGTGAAGTTACACAATGGTTGTGTTGTTATAAGACTGCGTGTGATGCCATATAAAGTGGATATGTCATAAGCATGGATTGTGTGATGTCATAGATATGGTCATTGTGTGATGTCACATATATAGTGAATGTGATATCATACAGAGTAGATGACATGTCATATCGTATATAGTGCGTGTGATGTCATGAATAGAGTGCATGTGATGTCATAAATACTAAGGATTGTTGCCATAAAGTGTGGATATGATGTCATGTGTAGTGCATATGATGGCATACATATGCCACCTGTGAACTCTTACATAGTTGGTGTGAAGGCGTCCACAAAGTGGTTTTGATGACATCCACAGTGATTGTGATGGCAGTTATAACGTGTTTCAAGATAGATAGAGAGCTTGTGTAGTCATAAACACAGTGTGAGTGAGAACATATACAGTGGATATGATGTCATAAACATAGTGGGTGCCATGACATACAAACAATGGTATAATGACATCAAGAGTGGATTTGATGTCATATAAAGTGCCTATAGTGTCATACATGCAGTGGGTGTGATTTCACACGGACATAGGGTGTAATATAATCATTCAAGTAAGTGTGATTACACCGAAGTAGTGGGTGTGATGTCGGATACAGTTGTTGTCTTGTCATTCATACACCATGTGAGATGTCATATACACTGAGTATGATGTGAAAAACATAGTAGTTGTCTTGTCACATTTACAGTGGCTGTGATGTCACAAGCAAAGTGTATGTGATGTCATAAACAGTGGATGTGATGTTATGAATAGAGTGGATGGGATGTCATGAATACAGTCTTGTGATGTCATAAAGAGTGGGTGTCATGTCACATAGAATTCATATGATGCCATACATACAGTGGGTTGATATCACACATATTGCACGGGTGGTATAATCAACACATTGTAAGTTTTGACGCAGCCACAGTGGATGCGATGTGAGACATACTGTGTGTGACGACATGAGTACAGAGGGTGTGATGTCATAGAGTGTTGTGACGTCATACAGAGTGAATGTGATGTCATATGTAGTTCATATGATGTCATACATATTGTGGCTGTGATATCATACAAACAATGGGGCTTATATCATCGATAATCTCGGTGTGATGACTCACATACTGTGGAGGTTCTATCAGATAGAATGGCTGTTATGTGAGACAGAGTAGCGTTGATGTGATGAACAGAGTGTTGTGATGTCATAAAGCCTGTGTGTGATGTCGTGTATAGTGCATAATGTGCCATGCCTATAATATGTGTGATATAATACATACAGTTTGTGTTATATCACTGATACAGAGGGTGTGATCACACAAATACAGATACGGAGGGTGTGATGTCAGATATACTGTTTGTATCGTCTCAACACCGTGTGTTTGATGTCAAATATATTGAATATGGATTCACAAACCCAGTGGGTGTGACGTTACAGATAAAGTGGCTGTGATGTCAGAGGTATAGGGGATGAGATGTCATAAACCGTGGATATGATGTCACATATAGGAGATCTGCTGTCATGAATGCAGTGGCTGAGATGTCGTAAAAGCTGAGAATTGATGTCATAAAGTGTGAATGTGATGTCATGTAGAGTGTGTATGATGTTATATGTATGCCAAGTGTGATGATTTCCATACTTGTGATGTCATCGATACAGAGTGTGTGATGACACAGATACAGTGGCTGTGATGTCAAATATATTGGGTGAGATGTCAGGTATAGTAGGTGTCATGTCATGAAAGCAGTATGGGTGCTATCATATATATTGGATATGATGTAATCAATATACTGGGTGTGATGTCATACATTTAGGTGCCTGATGTCATAAAGAGTTCAGGTGATGTCATGCACACTGAATATGATGTCCTACATAGAGTGTGTGTGATGTCATACAGAGAGTGTGTGTGGTATAATTGATACACTGGGTTTGATGACACAGGTACTGTGGAGGTACAGTCAGATATAGAGTTTGAGATGACAGATACAACGTTTGTGTTTTCTTGTGTGTGTGGTCATATATAGTGTGTGTCATGTCATGAATGCAGTGGATGTAATGTGATGACTACAATGGTGTGAGTTCATAAAGAGCGGATGTGATGATAGGTATTGTGCACAAGATGTCATATATAAAGTGGGTGTGATGTCATACAAACAGTTGGTCAGAGGTCATCAATAGGGTGGATTCAATGTCAGATATAGTGGGAGTGATGTAATGAGTGCAGTGCATGTGATGTCATAAATAATCTGTGATGTCATAAAATGTGGATGTGAGGCCGTATAGAGTGTATGTGATGGTATACATGTAGTGGGTGTGAGGTCATACATACAAAGAGTGAGATATCATCGAAAGAGTGGGTGTGATGACACAGATACAGTGGCTGTGATGTTAAAAATATAGTGAATGTGACATCGTATACAACGGATATGATGTCGTCTTACATAGCGCATGAGATCTCATAAATACATTTGGTGTGATATCCTCAATACAGTGGATGTCATGACCCAGATACAGTGGATACGATGTCAAACAGAGTGGGTGTGATGTCCTAGAAACGGTGTTTTGATGTCATAAACTGAGGATGTGTTGTCTTGCATGGTGCAAATGTTGCCCTACATATGGCGAGTGTGATGTCATGCAAAGAGTGGGCGTGATATCAGTGGAGAGGTTGTGATGGCAAAGAAACAGTGGGGGCAATGTCTGGTACAGTGGGTGTGATGTCATGCCTGAAGTGGATGTGGCAACATAAATTCTGTGGTTTGTTGTGATAGAGTGGATATGATGTCATCTGAAGTGCAAATGATGTCATATATATGCCGAGTGTGGTATCAACAACACACAGGGTTGTGATGTCATACATTGTGGATATGATGTCATAAATAGAGTGGATAGGATGTCACACATATACTGGCTGTGATATGATACATAGAGTGGCTGTGCTATCATTGGTACTGTGCGTGTGATAACACAGATACAGTGTATGTGAGGTCAGATATAGTGGATGTGATGTCAGGTATAGTGGACTGATGTCATAAATGAAGTGGTGTGAGGTCGTAAAGAGTGGATGTGATGTCATATGTAGTATATATGATGTCATACGTATAGTGGCTGTGATGTCATACATACACTGGGTTAGATAAAATTGGTACATTGCGTGTGTTGACACAGATACAATGCGTGTGATGTCAGACATAGTGGCTGTGAAGTTACACAATGGTTGTGTTGTTATAACACTGCTTGTGAAGCCATATTAAGTGAATATGTCATAAGCATGGATTGTGTGATGTCATAGACAGAGTCATTGTGTGATGTCACATATATAGTGAATGTGATATCATACAGAGTAGATGACATGTCATATCATATATAGTGCATGTGATGTCATAAATACTAAGGATTGTTGTCATAAATTGTGGAAATGATGTCATGTGTAGTGCATATGATAGCATACATATGCCACCTGGGAACTCTTACATACTTGGTGTGATGTCCTCCACAAAGTGGGTTTGATGACATATACAGTGGATATGATAGCAGTTATAACGGGTTTCAAGACAGATATAGAGCTTGTGTAGTAATACACACAGAGTGGATGAGATCATATACAGTGTGTATGATGTCATATACATAGTGGGTTCCATGACAGACAAACAATGGTATGATGACATCAAGAGTGGATTTAATGTCATATAAAGTGCCTATAGTGTCATACATGCAGTGGGTGTGATTTCACACGTACATAGGGTGTAATATAATCTTTCAAGTGAGTCTGATTACACCGATATATTGGGTGTGATGTCGGATACAGTGATTGTGATGTCACTCATACACCATGTGAGATGTCATATATACTGAGAATGATGTCAAAAACATAGTAGGTGTCTAGTCACAGTTACAGTGGCTGTGATGTCACAAGTATAGTATATGTGATGTCATAAAAAGTGGATGTGATGTTATGAATATAGAGGATGTGCTGCAATGAATACAGACTTGTGATGTCATAAAGAGTGTGTGTGATGGCACATAGAATTCATATGATGTCATATATATAGTGGGTTTGATATCAAACATATTGCAGGTGTAGTATAATCAATACACTGCAAGTAATGACGCATCTACAGTGGATGCGATGTCAGATATACTGTGTGTGATGACATGAATACAGATGGTGTGATGTCATAGAGCGAAATGACGTCATACGAGTGAATGTGATGTCATATGTACTTTATATGAAGTCATACATATCGTGGCTGTCATATCATACAAACAATGGGGCTTATATCATCAATAATCTCGGTGTGATGACACACATACTGTGGATGTGCTGTCAGATATAATGGCTGTGATGTGAGACAGAGTAGCTTTGATGTCATGAACAGAGTGCTGTGATGTCATAAAGCCTGGGTGTGATATCGTATATAGTGCATAGTGTGCCATGCCTATAGTATGTGTGATATAATACATACAGTTTGTGTTATATCAATGATACAGAGGGTGTGATCGCACAAATACAGATACAGAGGGTGTGATGTCAGATATACTGTTTGTATCGTCTCAACAGAGTGTGTTTGATGTCAAATATATTGGATATGGATTCACAAACCCAGTGGGTGTGACGTTACAGATAAAGTGGCCGTGATGTCAGAGGTATAGGGGATGAGATGTCATAAACCGTGGATATGATGTCACATATAGGAGATCTGATGTGATGAATGCAGTGGCTGTGATGTCGTTAAAAGCTGAGGATTGATGTCATAAAGTGTGAATGTGATGTCATGTAGAGTCTGTATGATGTTATATGTATGCCAAGTGTGATGATTTTCATACTTGTTGTGATGTCATCGATACAGAGTCTGTGACGACACAGATACAGTGGCTGTGATGTCAAATATAATGGCTGAGATTTCAGGTATAGTAGGTGTCATGTCATGAAAGCAGTATGGGTGCTATCATATATATTGTATATGACGTAATCAATATACTGGGTGTGATGTCATACATTTAGGTGTCTGATGTCATAAAGATTTCAGGTGATGTCATGCGTACTGAATATGATATCCTACATAGAGTGTGTGTGATGTCATACAGATACTGTGTGTGGTATAATTGATACACTGTGTTTGATGACACAGATACCATGTAGGTACTGTCAGATATAGAGGTTGAGATGGCAGATACAAGGTTTGTGTTGTCTTGTGTGTGTGGTCACATACAGTGTGTGTGATGTCATGAATGCAGTGGATGTAATGTGATGATTACAATGGTGTGAGTTCATAAAGAGCAGATGTGACGATAGGTATAGTGCATAAGATGTCATACATAAAGTGGGTGTGATGTCACACAAACATTTGGTCAGAGGTCATCATTAGGGTGGATTCAGTGTCAGATATAGTGGGAGTGATGTCATGAGTGCAGTGCATGTGATGTCATAAATAATCTGTGATGTCATAAAATATGGATGTGATGCTGTATAGAGTGTATATGATGGTATACATGTAGTGGGTGGGAGGTCATACATACAAAGGGTGTGATATCATCAAAAGAGTGGGTGTGATGACACAGATACAGTGGCTGTGATGTTAAAATATAGTGAATGTGATGTCGTATAAAATGGTTATGATGTCGTCTTACATAGCGCATGAGATCTCATAAATACAGTTGGTGTGATACCCTCAATACAGTGGATGTGATGATCCAGATACAGTGGATACAATGTCAAATAGAGTGGGTGTGATGACCTAGAAACTGTGGTTTGATGTCATTAACTGAGGATGTGATGTCTTGTATGGGGCAAACGTTGCCATACATATGCCGAGTGTGATGTCATGCAAAGAGTGGGCGTGATAACAGTGGAGAGGTTGTGATGGCAAAGAAACAGTGGGGGCAATGTCTGGTACAGTGGGTGTGATGTCATGCCTGAAGTGGATGTGGCAACATAAATTCTGTGGTTTGGTGTGATAGAGTGGTTATGATGTCATCTGAAGTGCAAATGATGTCATATGTATGCCGAGTGTGCTGTCAACAACACACAGTGTTGTGATGTCATACATTGTGGATATGATGTCACAAATATATTGGATAGGATGTCACATGTATACTGGCTGTGATATGATACATAGGTTGGCTGTGATATCATTGGTAGAGTGAGTGTGATAACACAGATACAGTGGACGTGAAGTCAGATATAGTGGATGGGATGTCAGGTATAGTGAATTTGATGTCATAAATAAAGTGTTGTGAGGTCATAAAGAGTGGATGTGATGTCATATGCAGTATATATTCTGGGATACATATATTGGCTGTGATGTCATACATACACTGGGTTAGATAAAATTGATTCATTGCTTGTGTTGACACAGATACAATGCATGTGATGTCAGACATAGTGGCTGTGAAGTTACACAATGGTTGTGTTGTTATAAGTCTGCATGTGAAGCCATATAAAGTGGATATGTCATAAACATAGAGTGCGTGATATCATAGATAGGGTCATTGTGTGATGTCACATATACAGTGAAAGTGATATCATACACAGTAGATGACATGTCATATCATATATAGTTCATTTGATGTCATGAATACAGCGCAAGTGATGTCATAAATAATAAGGAGTGTTGTCATAAAGTGTGGATATGATGTCATGTGTATTGCATAAGATGGCATACATATGCCACCTGTGAACTCTTACAAAGTTGGTGTGATGTCGTCCACAAAGTGGATTTGATGACATATACAGTGGATATGATGGAAGTTATAACGGTTTTCAAAACAGATATAGAGCTTGTGTAGTCATACACACAGTGTGGGTGAGATCATATACAGTGGTATGATGTCATAAACATAGTGGGTGCCATGACAGACAAACAATGGTATGATGACATCAAAAGTGGATTTGATGTCATATAAAGTGCCTATAGTGTCATACATGCAGTGGGTATGATTTCACACGGACATAGGGTGTAATATAATCATTCAACTAAGTGTGATTACACCGATATAGTGGGTGTGATGTCAGATACAGTGCTTGTGTTGTCATTCATACACCATGTGAGATGTCATATATAATGAGTAGGATGTGAAAAACATAGTAGTTGTCTTGTCACATTTACAGTGGCTGTGATGTCACAAGTATAATGTATGTGATGTCATAAACAGTGGATGTGATGTTATGAATAGAGAGGGATTTGATGTCATGAATACAGTCTTGTGATGTCATAAAGAGTGGGTGTGATGTCACATAGAATTCATATGATGTCATACATATAGTGGGTTGATTTCACACATATTGCACGTGTGGTATAATCAATACATTGTCAGTAATGATGCAGCTACAGTGGATGCGATGTCAGATATACTGTGTGTGATGACATGAATACAGAGCGTGTGTTATCATAGAGGCGTGTGACATCAAACAGAGTGAATGTGATGTCATATGTAGTTCAGTTGATGTCATATATATTGTGGCTGTGATATACAAACAATGGGGCTTATACCATCGATAATCACGGTGTGATGACTCAAATACTGTGGAGGTGCTGTCAGATATGTCTGTGATGTGAGACAGAGTAGCTTTGATGTGATGAACAGAGTGTTGTGATGACATAAATCCTGTGTGTGATGTCGTATATAGTGCATAATGTGCCATGCCTATAGTATGTGTGATATAATACATACAGTTTGTGTTATATCACTGATACAGAGGGTGTGATCACATAAATACAGATACGGAGGGTGTGATGTCAGATATACTGTTTGTATTGTCTCAACACTGTGTGTTTGATGTCAAATATATTGAATATGGATTCACAAACCCAGTGGGTGTGACGTTACAGATAAAGTGGCTGTGATGTCAGAGGTATAGGGGATGAGATGTCATAAACCGTGGATATTATGTCACATATAGGAGATCTGATGTCATGAATGCAGTGGCTGTGATGTCGTAAATGCTGAGGATTGATGTCATAAAGTGTGAATGTGGTGTCATGTAGAGTGTGTATGATATCATATGTATGCCAAATGTGATGATTTCCATACTTGTGATGTCATCGATACAGAGTGTGTGATGACACAGATACAGTGGCTGTGATGTCAAATATAGTGGGTGAGATGTCAGGTATAGATGGTGTGGTGTCATGAAAGCAGTATGAGTGATATAATATATATTGGATATGATGTCATCAATATACTGGGTGTGATGTCATTCATTTAGGTGTCTGATGTCATAAAGAGTTCATGTGATGTCATGCATACTGAATATGATGTCCTACATAGAGTGTGTGTGATGTCATACAGTGAGTGTGTGTGGTATAATTGATACACTGGGTCTGATGACACAGATACCGTGGAGGTAGTGTCAGATATAGTGGGTAAGGTGGCAGATATAAAGTTTGTGTTGTCTTGTGTGTGTGGTCATGTATAGTGTGTGTGATGTCATGAATGCAGTGGATGTAATGTGATGACTACAATGGTGTGAGTATATAAAGAATGGATGTGACCATATCTATAGTGCATCCTATGTCATACATAAAGTGGGTGTGATGTCATATAAACAGTTGGTCAGAGGTCATAAATAGGGTGGATTCAATGACAGATATAGTGGGAGTGATGTAATGAGTGCAGTGCATGTGATGTCATAAATAATCTGTGATGTCATAAAATGTGGATGCGATGCCTTACAGAGTGTATATGATGGTATATATGTAGTGGGTGTGAGGTCATACATACAAAGGGTGTGATATCATCGAAAGAGTGGGTGTGATGACACAGATACAGAGGCTGTGATGTTAAAAGTATAGTGAATGTGATGTCGTATACAACGGATATGATGTCGTCTTGCATAGCGCATGAGATCTCATAAATACATTTGATGTGATATCCTTAATACAGTGGATGTAATGACCAAGATACAGTGGATACGATGTCAAATAGAGTGGGTGTGATGTCGTAGAAACGGTGGTTTGATGTCATAAAGTGAGGATGTGAGGTCTTGTATGGTGCAAACGTTGACATACATATGCCGAGTGTGATGTCATGCAAAAAGTGGGCATGATATCAGTGGAGAGGTTGTGATGGCAAAGAAACAGTGGGGCAATGTCTGGTACAGTGGGTGTGATGTCACGCCTGAATTGGATGTGGCAACATAAATTCTGTGGTTTGGTGTGATAGAGTGGTTATGATGTCATGTGAAGTGCAAATGATGTCATATGTATGCCAAGTGTGGTGTCAACAACACACAGTGTTGTGATGTCATACATTATGGGTATGCTGTCATAAAGAGAATGGATAGGAAGTCACACGTATACTGGCTGTGATGTGATATATAATGTGGCTGTGATATCAATGGTAGAGTGGGTGTGATAACACAGATACAGTGGATGTGAGGTCAGATATAGTTTATGTGATGTCAGGTATAGTGGACTTGATGTCATAAACAAAGTAGTGTGAGGTCATAAAGAGTGGATGTGATGTCATATGTAGTACGTATGATGTCATACATATAGTGCCTGTGATATCATATATACACTGGTTTAGATGAAATTGGTACATTGCGTGTGTTGACACAGATACAATGCATGTGATGTCAGACATAGTGGCTGTGAAGTTACACAATGGTTGTGTTGTTATAAGACTGCGTGTGATGCCATATAAAGTGGATATGTAATAAGCATGGATTGTGTGATATCATAGATAGAGTCATTGTGTGATGTCACATATATAGTGAATGTGATATCATACAGAGTAGATGACATGTCATATCGTATATAGTGCGTGTGATGTCATGAATAGAGTGCATGTGATGTCATAAATACTAAAGATTGTTGTCATAAAGTGTGGATATGATGTCATGTGTAGTGCATATGATAGCATACATATGCCACCTGTGAACTCTTACATAGTTGGTGTGATGTCGTCCAAAAAGTGGGTTTGATGACATACACAGTGGATGTGATGGCAGTCATAACGGGTTTCAAAATAGATAGAGAGCTTGTGTAGTCATAAAAACAGTGTAAGTGAGATCATATACAGTGGATATGATGTCATAAACATAGTGGGTGCCATGACAGACAATGGTATGATGACATCAAGAGTGGATTTGATGTCATATAAAGTGCCTATAGTGTCATACATGCAGTGGGTGTGATTTCACACGGACATAGGGTGTAATATAATCATTCAAGTAAGTGTGATTACACCGATATAGTGGGTGTGATGTCGGATAGAGTGGTTGTCTTTTCATTCATACACCATGTGAGATGTCATATGTAGTGAGTATGATGTGAAAAACATAGTAGTTGTCTTGTCAAATTTATAGTGGCTGTGATGTCACAACTATAGTGTATGTTATGTCATAAACAGTGGATGTGATGTTATGAATAGAGTGGATGGGATGTCATGAATACAGTCTTGTGATGTCAGAAAGAGTGGGTGTGATGTCACATAGAATTCATATGATGTCATACATATAGTGGGTTGATTTCACACATATTGCACGTGTGGTATGATCAACACATTGTAAGTTTTGACGCAGCTACAGTGGATGCGATGTCAGATATACTGTGTGTGACGACATGAATACAGAAGGTGTGATGTCATAGAGTGGTTTGACGTCATACAGAGTGAATGTGATGTCATATGTAGTTCAGTTGATGTCATACATATTGTGGCTGTGATATCATACAAACAATGGGGCTTATATCATCGATAATCACGGTGTGATGAATCACATACTGTGGATGTGCTGTCAGATATAATGTCTGTGATGTGAGACAGAGTAGCTTTGATGTGTTGAACAGAGTGTTGTGATGTCATAAAGCCTGTGTGTGATGCCGTGTATAGTACATAATGTGCCATGTCTATCATACATGTGATATAATACATAAAGTTTGTGTTATATCACTGATACAGATGGTGTGATCACAAAAATACAGATACAGAGGGTGTGATGTCAGATATACTGTTTGTATCGTCTCAACACCGTGTGTTTGATGTCAAATATATTGAATATGGATTCACAAACCCAGTGTGTGTGACGTTACAGATAAAGTGGCTGTGATGTCAGAGGTATAGGGGATGAGATGTCATAAACCGTATATATGATGTCACATATAGGAGATCTGATGTCATGAATGCAGTGGCTGTGATGTAAATGCTGAGGATTGATGTCATAAAGTGTGAATGTGATGCCATGTAGAGTGTGTATGATGTCATATGTATGCCAAGTGTGATGATTTCCATACTTGTTGTGATGTCATCGATACAGAGGTACATCGATACACATGTGTGTGTCATCTGTGTGATGACAGAGATATAGTGGTTGTGATGTCAAATATAGTGGGTGAGGTGTCACGTATAAACATTGTGTTCTCATGAAAGCAGTATGTGTGATATCATATATATTGGATATGATATCATCAATATACTGGGTGTGATGTCATACATATAGGGGTGTGATGTCATAAAGAGCTTATGTTATGTCATTCACACTGAATATGATGTCATGCATACAGTGTGTGTGATATCATCCAGACAGTGGGTGTGGTTTAATTAATACATTGGGTCTAATGACACAGATACAGTGGATGCAGTCTCAGATACAGTGGGTGAGATGGCAGATATAACGTTTGTGTTGTCGTGTGTGTGATCTCATATATAGTGTCTATGATGTCATGAATGCAATGGATGTAATGTGATGACTACAATGGTGTGAAATCATGAAGAGTGGATGCGACGTTATGTATAGTGCATAAGATGTCATACATAAAGTGAGTGTGTTGTCATGCATACAGTTGGTCTGAGATCATCAATAGAGTGGTTGTGATGACACAGAGAGAGTGGATGCAATGTCAGATAAAGTCAGAGTGATGTCATGAGTGCAGTGCATGTGATGTCATAAATAATGTGGTGTGGTGTCCTGAAATGTGGATGTGATGCCTTATATAGTGTTTATGATATTATGCAAACAGGGTTGTGATGTCATACATACAAAGGGTGTGATATCATGGAAAGATTGGGTGTGAGACACAGATTCAGTGGCTTTGATGTAACAAATATATTGAATATGATGTTGTATACAATGGATAAGATGTCATCATATATAGCGGATGAGATCTCATAAATACAGTTTTTGTGATATCATCAATACAGTGGATGTGATGACACAGATACCGTGAATACGATGTCAAATATACTGTGTGTGATGTCTTAAAAATGGTGGTTTGATGTCATAATGTGAGGATGTGATTTCTTCTATAGTGCAATAGATGCTATACATATGCCGAGTGTGAAGTCATACAAAGAGTGGATGTGACATTGTCAATACAGTGGGTGTGATGACACAAATTACTGGCTGTGATGTCACATGTATAGTGTATATGTTGCCCTGCATACTGGATGTGGTTTCATAAATAGAGGTTGTGCTGTCATAAGTACAGTAGTGCGATGACAAAAGCAGTGGATGTGATGTTATTATAGTGCATATGATGTCACACATATAGTGGGTGTGATGTCATACAAAAGTGGATGTGATATCAGCGGAGAGTTTGTGATGACAAAGATACACTTGGTGCGATGTCTGATAGAGTGAGTATGATGTCATGCCTGAAGTGGATGTGAAATCATAAAATATGTGGTTTGCTGTGATAGAGCGGATGTGATGCCATCTATACTGCAAATGATGTCATACATATGCCGAGTGTGGTATCATCAACACCGAGGGTTGTGATGTCATACATAGTGGGTATCATGTCACAATTATAGTAGATAGGAGGTCACACGTATACTGGATGTGATATCATACATATATTGGCTGAGACACCATCGATTGGGTGGGTGTGATGACACAGATACATTGGACGTGAGGTCAGATATAGTGGAGTGATGTCATATATAGTGGACGTGATGTCATAAAGTGGTGTGATGTCATAAAGAGTGGATGTGATGTCATATGTATTACATATGATTTCATATATTTAGTGGAGATGATGTCATACATACACTGGGTTTGATGAAATTGATACATTCGGTGTGATGACACAGATACTGTGGGTGTGATATCAGACCTAGTGGCTGTGAAGCACGCAATGGCTGTATTGTCATAACACTGTGTTTGATGCCATATAAAGTAGATATGTCATAAAGGTAGTGTGTGTGATGTCATCGAAACAATCATTGTGAGAAGTCACACATATAGTGAATGTGCTGTCACACACAGTAGACGACATGTCATATGTAGTGTGTGTGTTGTCATGAGTAGAGTGCATGTGATGTCATAAATACTAAGGATTGTTGTCATAAAGTGTGTATATGATGTCATGTATAGTGCATAAGATGGCATACATATGCCACCTGTGAACTCTTACATAGTTGATGTGATGTCTTCGACAAAGTGGGTGTGATGACATATACAGTGGGTGTGATGGCAGAGAGAATGGGTTTCAAGTCAGATATAGAACTTGTGTTGTCATCTACACAGTGTAGCTGAGATCACATATAGTGGATATAATGTCATAAACATAGTGGTTTCCATGACTTACAAACAATGATATGATGTCATCAAGAGTGCATGTAATGTCATATACAGTGCCTATTGTGTCCTACATGCTGTGGGTGTGATTTCATACATACATAGGGTTTCATACCATCAATCAAGTTGGTGTGATTACACAGATATAGTAGGTGTGATGTCAGATACAGTGGTTGTGTTGTCATTCATACACCATGTGAAATGTCATATATACACTGAGTATGATGTCATAAACATAGTAGGTGTGTTGTTATAGATACAGTGGCTGTGATGTCACAAGTATAGTGTATGTGATGTCATATACAGTGCGTGTGATTTCATGAATAGAGTGGATGTGATGTCATGAATACCGTTATCATATATGTCATACATAAACTGGGTGTGATGTCATATATACAGTTGTTCAGAGATCATCAATAGAGTGGTTGGGATGACACAGATATAGTGGATGCAATGTCAGATAGTAGACGTAATATCATGAGTACAGTGCATTTTCTGTCATAAGTAATGTGGTGTGATCTCATAAAATGTGGATGTGATGCCTTATATACTGTATATGATGTTAAACATATAGTTGTTGTGATGTCATACATCCCAAGGATGTGATATGATGGAAAGAGTGTGTGTGAGACACAGATACAGTTTCTGCGATGTTACAAATTGAGAGAATATGATGTTTTACACAGTGGATATGATGTCGTCATATATAGTGGATGAGATCTCATAAATACAGATGGTATGATATCATCAATACAGTGGATGTGATGACAGAGATACCGTGGATATAATGTCAAATATGCTGGGTGTGAGGTCTTAAAAATGTTGGTGTGATGTCATAATGTGAGAGTTCTGATGTCCTCTATAGTGCAAAGATGT
>JAJLRB010000826.1:0-19603 GCA_020976825.1 Odocoileus hemionus | reverse complement strand
AGTGGATGCGATGTCAGATATACTGTGTGTGATGACATGAATACAGAGCGTGTGTTATCATAGAGGGGTGTGACATCAAACAGAGTGAATGTGATGTCATATGTAGTTCAGTTGATGTCATATATATTGTGGCTGTGATATACAAACAATGGGGCTTATACCATCGATAATCATGGTGTGATGACTCAAATACTGTGGAGGTGCTGTCAGATATGTCTGAGATGTGAGACAGTAGCTTTGATGTGATGAACAGAGTGTTGTGATGACATAAATCCTGTGTGTGATGTCGTATATAGTGCATAATGTGCCATGCCTATAGTATGTGTGATATAATACATACAGTTTTTGTTATATCACTGATACAGAGTGTGTGATCACATAAATACAGATACGGAGGGTGTGATGTCAGATATACTGTTTGTATTGTCTCAACACTGTGTGTTTGATGTCAAATATATTGAATATGGATTCACAAACCCAGTGGGTGTGACGTTACAGATAAAGTGGCTGTGATGTCAGAGGTATAGGGGATGAGATGTCATAAACCGTGGATATTATGTCACATATAGGAGATCTGATGTCATGAATGCAGTGGCTGTGATGTCGTAAATGCTGAGGATTGATGTCATAAAGTGTGAATGTGGTGTCATGTAGAGTGTGTATGATATCATATGTATGCCAAATGTGATGATTTCCATACTTGTGATGTCATCGATACAGAGTGTGTGATGACACAGATACAGTGGTTGTGATGTCAAATATAGTGGGTGAGGTGTCACGTATAAACATTGTGTTCTCATGAAAGCAGTATGTGTGATATCATATATATTGGATATGATATCATCAATATACTGGGTGTGATGTCATACATATAGGGGTGTGATGTCATAAAGAGCTTATGTTATGTCATTCACACTGAATATAATGTCATACATACAGTGTGTGTGATATCATCCAGACAGTGGGTGTGGTTTAATTAATACAGTGGGTCTAATGACACAGATACAGTGGATGCAGTCTCAGATACAGTGGGTGAGATGGCAGATATAACGTTTGTGTTGTCGTGTGTGTGATCTCATATATAGTGTCTATGATGTCATGAATGCAATGGATGTAATGTGATGACTACAATGGTGTGAAATCATGAAGAGTGGATGCAACGTTATGTATAGTGCATAAGATGTCATACATAAAGTGAGTGTGTTGTCATGCATACAGTTGGTCTGAAATCATCAATAGAGTGGTTGTGATGACACAGAGAGAGTGGATGCAATGTCAGATAAAGTCGGAGTGATGTCATGATTCCAGTGCATGTGATGTCATAAATAATGTGGTGTGGTGTCCTGAAATGTGGATGTGATGCCTTATATAGTGTTTATGATATTATGCAAACAGGGTTGTGATGTCATACATACAAAGGGTGTGATATCATGGAAAGATTGGGTGTGAGACACAGATTCAGTGGCTTTGATGTAACAAATATAGTGAATATGATGTTGTATACAATGGATAAGATGTCATCATATATAGCGGATGAGATCTCATAAATACAGTTTTTGTGATATCAATACAGTGGATGTGATGACACAGATACCGTGGATACAATGTCAAATATACTGTGTGTGATGTCTTAAAAATGGTGGTTTGATATCATGAGTACAGTGCATTTGCTGTCATAAGTAATGTGGTGTGATCTCATAAAATGTGGATGTGATGCCTTATATAGTGTATATGATGTTAAACATATAGTTGGTGTGATGTCATACATACCAAGGTTGTGATATGATGGAAAGAGTGTGTGTGAGACACAGATACAGTTTCTGCGATGCTACAAATAGAATGAATATGATGTTTTATACAATGGATATGATGTCGTCATATATAGTCAATGAGATCTCATAAATACAGATGGTATGATATCATCAATACAGTGGATGTGATGACAGAGATACCATGGATATGATGTCAAATATACTGGGTGTGATGTCTTAAAAATGTTGGTGTGATGTCATAAAGTGAGTGTGTGATGTCTTCTATAGTGCAAAAGATGTTATACATATGCCGGTGTGATGTCATACAGAGAGTGGGTGTGATGTTGTCAATACAGTGGGTGTAATGACACACATTAGTGATTGTGATGTCACATGTGTAGTGTATATGTTTCCCTGCATACTGGATGTGGCTGCATATATAGAGGTTGTGCTGTCATAAATCCAGTATTGTGATGATATAAGCAGTGGATGTGATGTTATATATAGTGCGTATGATATCACCCATATAGTGGGTGTGATGTCATACAAAAGTGGCTGTGATATCCCTGGAGAGGTTGTGATGACAAAGATACAGTGGATGCGATGTCTGATAGAGTGGGTGTGATGTCATGCCTGAAGTGGATGTGACATAAAAAATACTGTGGTTTGCTTAGATAGCATGGATGTGATGTCATCTGTAGTGCAAATATTGTCATACATATGCTGAGTGTGGAATCATCAACACACAGTGTTTTGATGTCATATATACTGGGTATGATGTCATAAATATAGTGGATATGATGTCACAGATATAGTGGATGTGATATCATACATATATTGGCTGTGATATTCGATAGAGCGGGTGTGATGACACAGATACAGTGCACGTGAGGTCAGATATAGTGGATATGATGTCATATATGGTGGACTTGAAGTCATAAATAAAGTGGTGTGATGTCATAAAGAGTGATTGTGATGTCATATGTATTACATATGGTTTCAGACAAATCATGGAGGTGATGTCATACATACACTGGGTTTGATAAAATTGATACATTGTGTGTGATGACACAGATACAGTGGGTGTGATATCAGACACAGTGGTTGTGAAGCACGCAATGGTTGTGTTGTCATAACACTCTGTGTGATGCCATATAAAGTAGATATGTCATAAACGTAGTGTGTGTGATATCATAGAAACAGTCATTGTGAGAAGTCACACATATAGTGAATGTGATATCACACAGTAGATGACATGTTATATATAGTGCATGTGATGTCTTGAAAACAGTGCATGTGATGTCATAAATACTGAGGATTGTTGTCATAAAGTGTGGATATAATGTCCTGTATAGTGCATAGGATGGCATACATATGCCACCTGTGATGTCTTACATAGTTGGTGTGATATCTTTGACAGAGTGGGTGTGATGACAAATACAGTGTATGTGATGGCAGAGAGAATGGGTTTCAAGTTAGATAGAGAGCTGTGTTGTCATCCACGCAGTGTGGATATGACATAGTCGCTGAACAAACATGAGTTTTTAAGGGCCATCCCCACCGTAACTCAAAATATACCCCAGGTTCCCGCTGCAACTCGAGAAAAACCATGAGTCTTCCTTCTCGCCACGAGATGAACCCCGGTTCCCCTGCATTGCATGCAAAGCAATTCCGTGTTCCCCAACAAACACGTGAGGAGACTTGACTTGCTTGATGGAACTCCAGCGATTCCCCAAGAACAGTGTCACAAGTATAGAGGGAAGCTGAAGTCACCACAGCAACGCGAAATAGAAGCGTGTACCCCGAATCAACTCGAGATGAGGCCCGATTCCCTGCCTTGGCTCCAGAGTCATCCCGCGTTCCCCATCAAATACGACAAGTGGCTTGACTTCCTTTAGGCAACTCCAGAGATTCCCCAAGAACACCGTCCCAAGTCTAGAGGAACACCAAGTTCAGCACAGCAACACGAGGAAAGCTCCATGTACTACAAATCATGTCGTGATGAGAGCTGATTCCCTGGCTTCGAATCTAGAGGAATGCTAACTTTCCACAAGCACCTCAAGAGGAGGCTTCTCTCAGTTATAGGAATGTGAGAGGGATCCTGAGATTGCTGCCCCAAGTGGAATGGACACTGAGATGCCCTGACTCGAAATAAGGCCGGATTTTGCTGCAGTGATTTGAATGCAGGCTCGTCATTCATCTCACAAGATGAAGGGATGTCTGAATCCCCTGTGTAGACCCTAGAGAAAGCCCTAACTCCCCGCCTTATCTCGACAGGATGCCTCACATTCCTTTGACAATGCGAAAGGAATGTGGAGTTCAATGCTTCAAAAGGAGAGGATGCCTGACTCCTCTTGAAAAATGACAGGTATCCCAGTATCGCTGTGTCACCTGGAATAGGACTCTGCTTCTCCCGCCTCACCTCGAGAGGCATCCCTATTGCCCAACCAAGCCACGAGGAGAATCCCGCGGTGTCCCTTGCAAACAGAAAGGAGTCCTGACGTTGCTGAACAAAATCGAGTTTTGAAGGGCCATCCCCATCGTAACTCGAGAATATACCCAAGTTCCTGCCGCAACTTGAGAAAAACCATGAAACTTGCCTTGCTGCGAGATGAGGCCCAAATCCCCTGCATTGCATGCAGAGCAATTATGCGTTCCCCATCGAGCACAAAAGGAGCCTTGACTTCCTTGATGGAACTCCAGAGAGTCCGGAAGAACACAGTCACAGGTCTCGCGGGACCCTGAGGTCAATGCAGCAACAAGAAAGAGCTCCGTGTACTCCAAATCAATGCCAGATGAGGCCCGATTCTCCAGCATTGGCTCCAGAGCCATCCCGCGTTCCACATCAAACATGACAAGTGGCTCGACTTCTTTTAGGCAACTTCAGAGATTCCCGAAAACACCGTCCCTAGCCTAGAGGAACACCAATATCAGCACAGCAAAATGAGAAATGCTCCGTGTACCCCAAATCATCTCGAAATGAAAGCTGATTCCCTGGCTTCGACTCAAGAGGAATGCCAAATTTCACAAACACCTCAGAAAGGCTTCTCTCACCTATAGGTATGTTAGAGATACCCTGAGATTTCTGCCTCAACTGGAATGGACACCGAGATGCTCTGAATCGAAATAAGGCCAGATTTCCCTGCAGTGACTTGAAGGCAGGTTCGTCTTTCATCTCACAAGATGAAGGGATGTCTGAATCCCCTGTGGAGACCCTAGAAAAAGGCCTAATTCCCCACCTCATTTCAAAAGGAGGCCTCACATCCCTTTGACAACTCAAGAAGACGGCAGAGTTCAGTGATATCAATGCTTCAAAAGGAGATGATGCCTGACTCCTTTTGAAAATTGACAGGAATCCCAATATACCTGTGGCAACTAGAAAGAGACACTAGTTCTCCCGCCTGACCCTATGGCCCTGCCAAGCCTGAAAGAGTATCCCGAGTTGTCCCTCACAACTAGACAGGAGTCCTGACGTCGTTGAAAAAACGTGAGTTTTGAAGGGCCATCCCAGTCGTAACTCGAGAATATACCCCAGGTGCTCGTCGCAACTCGAGAAAAGTCATGAGACTTCCCCCTCCCCATGAGATGAGGCCCGATTCACCTGCACTGCGTGCAGAGAAATGCTGTGTTCCCTATCAAACACGAAAGGAGCCTTGACTTCCTTAATGGAACTCCAGAGAGTCCCCAAGAACACTGTCACAAGTCTAGAGGGACCCTGAAGTCAAAGCAGCAGACGAAAGGGCTCTGTGGACCCCAAATCAATTCAAGATAAGGCCCAATTCCCCTGACGTGGCTTCAGAGCTAACCTGCATCCCTCATCATACACGACAAGTGGCTTGACCTCCTTTAGGCAACTCCAGAGATTCCCTGAGAACAAAGTCCCAAGACTGGAGGAACACCACCTTCAGCACAGCAACTCGAGAAAAGCTTCATGTACAAAAGTCATCTCCAGATGATAGCCGATTCCCTGGCTTCGACTCAAGAGGAATGCCAACGTTTCACAAGCACCTCCCAAGGACTCTAGGCTCAGCTATAGGTATGTGAGAGGGACGCTGAGTTTGCTGCCTCAAGTGGAATGGACACCGAGATGCTCTGACTTGAAATAAGGCCGGATTTCCCTGCAGTGACTTGAATGCAGGCTCGTCTTTCATCTCACAAGATGAAGGGATGTCTGAATCCCCTGAGAAGACCCAAGAGAAAGGCCTAGTTCGCCGCCTCATCTCGATGGGATGCCTCACATCCCTTTGACAACACGAAAGGAACCCCGAGTTCAATGAGTTCAATGTTTCAAAGGAGACGATGCCTGAGTCCACTTGAAAAGTGACAGGAATTTCAATATCCCTGTGGCAAGTGGAAAGGGAAACTGGGTCTAGCGCCTCACCTCGAGAGGCATTCCTAATGCCCTGCCAAGCTTCAAAGAGAATACCGAGGTGTCCCAAGCAACTAGGCAAGAGTCCTGACATCGCTGAACAAACCAGAGTTTTGAAGGGCATTCCCCTTTTTAACTCGAGAATATTCCCAAGGTTCCTGCTGCAACTCGAGAAAAACCATGAAACTTCCCCGTGCTGTGAGAACAGGCTCGATTCCCATTCATAGATTGTAGAGTAATTTCGCGTTTCTTTTCAAAATGAAAGGAGCCCTGACTTCCTTGATGGAGCTCCAGAGATTCCCTAAGAACACTGACACAAGTATAGAGGAACCCAGAAGTCACAACAACCTCATGAAAGCATTCCCTGTACCCTCAAACCATTTCGAGATGAGGCCTGAATCCCCTGCATTAGATCCAGAGCCATTCCGCCATCAATATCAAACACAACAAGTGACTTGTCTTTCCTTAATCAACTCCGGAGATAACTCGGGATCATAGTCCCAACTCCAGAGGAACACCTAGTTCAGCACAGCAACTCGAGAAAAGCTCAGTGTACCAAAAATCATCTCGAGAGTAGAGATGATTCCGTGGGTTCGACTCACATGAAGGCCAACTTTCTAAAGCACCTCAAGATGAAGAGTTTCTCAGCTATATGAATGTAAGAGAGACCCTGAGGTTGCTGCCCCAAGTGGAATGGACACTGAGATGCCCTGAGTCAAAATATGGCCAGATTTCCTGCAGTGATTTGAATGCAGGATCGTCTTTCATTTCACAAGGTGAAGGGATGTCTGAATCCCCTATGGAGACTTTAGAGAAAGCACTAGTTCCCAACCTCATCTCGGCAGGAGGCCTCACATCCGTTTGAATATTCGAAAGGAACTTGGAGTTCAATGCTTCCAAACGAGACGATGCCTGAATCCTATTGAAAATTGATAAGAATTCCAATATCCCTGTGGCACCTGGAAAGGGTACCTGGGTCCCAAGTCTCAACTAAAGAGGGGTCCCTATTGCCCTGCCAAGCCTTGAGGAGAATCTCGATATGTCCCTGACAACTAGACACGAGTCCTGACATCGCTGAATAAACACGAGTTTTGAAGGGCCATCCACGTCCTAACTCGAGAATATATCCCAGGTTCCCGCTGCAACTCGAGAATTCCACGAGACTTCCCCCTCTCTGCCAGATGAGGCCCGATTCCCCTGCATTGCATGCAGAACAATTCCGTGTTCCCCATCAAACATGAAAGAAGTCTGGACTTCCTGGATGGAACTTCAGAGTGTCCCAGAGAACACTGTAACAAGTCTAGAGGGACCCTGATGTCACCACAGCAACATGAACGGGCTCCGTGTTCCGCAAATCAACTCGAGATGAGTACAGATTCCCCTGCATGTGCTCCAGAGCCATCCGGAATTCCCCATCCAACACTAGAAGTGGCTTGACTTCCTTTAAACCACAACAGAGAATCCCCGAGAACACTGTCCAAAGTAGAGAGGAACACCAAGTTCAGCAGAGCAACTCTTTAAGACAAAACTGCTTAGTCCCCTTCCCATTTCTTGAGATATGGATTGTCTCCTGACCTTGTGACTAACATTACTCCTTGTTCCCTTGGTAACCGTTGCAATTTGTTTGGTTTGCTGAACTCTATCATTCCCGAAAGAAGTTTCTTGTACTGCAGTCTGTATATACTCTTAGAAAGATAATTAATACACCTTTGCTCCATTAGAGCTTAGGTCCCCGGTCTTTTTTTGCTCTCTCTCTCTTTTTCTCTCTCTCTCTATCTTTTTCTGGCTGACTCTAGGTAACGTGGAGACCCGTCTTGCTTACTTTTCTGCCCGCGCTTCTAAGAACCTCTCAAGAGGGCCCCTGGTACCTTGGTGAGTGATGCAATCCCTGTGTCAAGGACAATATTGGTCCTCTGTGTAAACCAAGGGATATCAGCCTCCTTCTCTCTTTTACTTTCTGATCGCCAACTCTGTACCACAATGTCCGATCCATTAAAGGACCCCAGCAAATGTGGCCAAAGAACAGGGACACTGGTATACGTGGTATATCGGGTGGAGTGACTCATGGACCTATTGAGGTCTGTAAGTACTAAGGCATGGGTTAAAAGGCTGGCAGCCCCATTAGTTTTCTTCTTTACTTTACCACTTCTTTACATTTCAGGGAATTCTTGTCTCACGCCAATGAATAGAGGCTTGCCTTCAAACAGTTTTTGAACATAATCCTTTGTTTCCTGATAAATGCAGTTTTGACTTATAAATTTGGCTCCGGGTCGAAGAAAATGTTAAATGAGCAGCCAAAAAAAGGAAAAACTATTCCAATTTATTTCTAGCCCCTATGTTCTCTTATTAAAGCTGTAATATTGCTATTTCAAGGTGTATTCTAGACCTTCCAATATTCAGTAACAGACAAAACATTTCTTATATACATATAAATTAAATGATTAAACTTTACAAAAGGCTCAATTAAAACATTACAAAATATCTCAAAATTTTCTTGCTAGCCCTGCCCTGGTTGCTCCAAATGCTTCTCCTCTGACAACAGTCGCAACTCCAAAAGTCTTTTTGTTGGAATCTAATGAAAAGTTACATTAATTTTTAAGCTAGACTAGAAGCTGCTATTTCCCATTCTGTAATCGGAGAAGAAATCACAAAAACTGCTGGAGAGATTACTTACTTATGAGAATGCATATCAGAAATGTCAAAGAGCTATAGCTGCAATTTGTCAGACTAGCATTATTATTGAGTATTTAAAGGCTTGTCACAATCTTGGATCAAAAACTTAAAAGATGCAAATACTAGCTGAGACACTGCTACAACCTTTTAAAGAGAGACATGAAGGATGCTTTACATGTGGAGATAAAAACAGTTGAAAAAGGGACTGCCCTAAGAAGGCTAATAATAAGCCTCCAAAAATTTGCCCTTGCAGCCACAGAGGAATGCACTAGGCCAAAGACAGTCAATTGAAATTTGATATTGAAGGAAAACTTATTCGAACAATCTCCAAAGAGGGGACATCCCAGGTTCCCTACAACAAAAAAGAGGGGCAAATTCTATCTTTTCCCTCAAACCCTCAATGTCCAGCAGTGCTGCCATTAATATACTAGCCCTAAATGATTTTTTCCTTTACCCTTAAGCAGTCCCTTTTGAGTACCTACTGGAGTTTTTGGACCCTGCCGCCACAAACCTTCAGGCTTTTACAGGGCTGATATAATTTGGCTTTTAAAGGAATTATTGTTCGGCGTGGAATAATTGATTCAAATTATAAAGGAGAAATTCAAATTATGATGTCAGCTCAGATTCTACGGCAATTCAAAAGGGGGGACAAAATTTCTCAATTACTTCTTTTGCCTTTCACTTCTATTAACGCCTCTACCAATGTAGGGAGAGGCAGATTTGGTAATACAGATCAAAAACAATGCTTATGGACATCATTGTTATTTAAATATGTCCGACCAACTATAAATATCAAAATTAATGGTAAAATACTTTCTGGACCCCTCAGCAATGGGTCTAATATTATCATTTTGAAAGTATTTTGGCCCAAATCCTGACCTATACAAAAGGTCTCTTGCCAAATTGCAGGAATTTCTCAAGACAAAGTACTATAAATTTATCAAAATATTCAGATCTACACATAGGATAGACTAAAAGGCCAACCTACAACATGAGACTTTATGTGATAGATGCAACCCTTAATCTCATAGGAAGCATCTTAATTATGCAATGGCAAATCAGATATACATTTCACATTTTTCCTAGGGGCCACAGCTCATTTTACAAACAAAATAGTTACTAAAATAACGGAGAAAATTTATGCGCCTATTTAGACAAAGCAATGGCCCCTTATGAAAGAAATAATTACAAGCTACTAAAGAACTTATGAACACACAATTAAAATGGAAACATACTGAAGAATCTTGCTCGTTTTGGAACTCTCCTATTTTTGTTATACAAAGGAAATATTACAACTGGTAGCTCTTAACAGAGTTTTAAAATGATAATCCTTTTTTGCAATCTGGGGCTGCATTGTAACCAGTGATGCCATTACTTTTCCTAAAAATTGGCACAGTATTATTACTGATTCACAAGATATATTTTTTAATATGTCTTTACGTCCTTAAGACCAGGAGAGACTAACTTTCTCTCTCCCTTTTCCTAATCATATCGGGCCTCATAAAAGATTTCAGTAGACTATGTTACCTCATGGTATGCTTAAAAGTCCTGCTACTGATGCTGCTAAGTCACTTCAGTCGTGTCCTACTCTATGCGACCCCATAGATGTCAGCCCACCAGGCTTCCCTATCCCTGAGATTCTCCAGACAAGAGTACTGAAATGCGGTTCCATTGCCCTCTCCATGACAGTCCTAGCATTTGTGGTGTGCGCACTTCTTGATGTGTTTTGACACAGTCCACAACTCACCTGTCTTTGACCTCCTGTACTCTCTCTCTAAAGTGTCTACCATCTCTAATGTACCTGTATAGATGTAATCTCAAGCTGAGAATTCTTATTAACACTCGCACGAGTAATCATCACTTCTCTGTTTCTGTAACACCTGTGTGCATGGTACTTGTGTGTACTCTCCTTCCCCTGATATCTTTATATGAACTCACAGCTTGACCATACCTAGTGCAAATACAAATACAGATCATGTCCTGTTCGTGTCCTATACTTGCATACTTGTGACGCACCGATATAATACACAATATAAATATTAATCTAGGGTTATCTTGTTGATGACACGTTGTGTAGTGATAACGGACCTCTCGCCGACCTCTCAAGATCCAGTTATAGTTGTGACAATCTCGAGAACTTGTCGTGGTTGGTCTTTTCTTCTCTGCAGTCTCAAACAGTGATATACTCTACCCACTTCATTATGCTGTAGAGGAGAAATGAGCACCAGAAATCACGTCCAGCACATTAATGTGAGATAAGAAGTGTATACTCTATTGTGAAGCCTCTCATCCTAGACTAATCTCTACTGTATTACCGCTCTGTGTGGCACATGACTCGACTAGCCAACTCGCACATTCTCTCTCTAGTAGTCGGTGTGCTCTCTAGCACACTATCGTAGCTCTAAATATATTCACAGTGAGAGCGATCGACACGTCATACATATCATAAGTCGAGAATAGAGAAATATCTGAATGTGCACTAAAATAGAGTAACAAGTCCTACTGCTCCCTTGCTCTGTTTAAATTTCAAACATTATGGCGCGCTATACTTCCATAATACCTGTGTCCCGTAGGATGTGTATCGCTAGACATCCTCATAAATTTCTGTGTTCCTCCATCTAGTTAAGTCCACCTCAGTGATGATAGCTGCTCCTGTTCGTGTCTTGTTGTTAGAGGAATAGTAGAGTGTGTGAGTCGCACTTCTAGACTTGGAGGCACTCAGATTAGGAGATTGTACTCGCAGTCTAACTAACACACCAGACTAGTACATCTCACTGGACACTCCCCCTCGGGGTCCGCGCGCAACATGCGCGATGCCGGTATGTCCATATCAGTGCAGTCTGAGTTTAGAGTGTCTAGTGATAGACTGTGGTGTACTACTAGTGTGCAACAGGTGTGTGAACTTCTTGGTATATGCAAAATGAAGATAGACACTCCTGTGTTTCATTGAGATTGACGCACACGGCATGCATTGTGTGTCTGGTCCACTAGAACACTCAACACAGATCAGAGAGTGTAAACTATACTTACTTTTGTGCTGTAGATGGCGTGTTGGTTTGGTGGTTAAGTGTGAGCGTATTCGCGCTGCCCTACACACCCACACAAACCGTGGTATCTCTCAACGATTTTTCCGAATCTCGACACCCCCTAGTGCTCCACTCAATACCCTGAGACTCTCCTCCGTGAGTCAAGCTAGGTAATTTGAGAGGACTGACTCCACCCTTAATACATCCCGACATGACCCTGTGTCTTGAAAGTGTGTTACCTTCACCCTACTTATCCTGTTATTTTTGTGTATTAGTTTGTATGAATTAAATATTATAGTAGTGTAGTATGTGTGTGTCAGCTATATAGAATTCCGTACGATGTTAGCACTAGTGTCCCCTCTGATTCCTTACTGAAGTCTCCTCAGTGAAGTTATAGTAGCTCAGTTCCTCAGACCAAGTGAATAATCTAGATTGTGTCATGATGTGCTATATAGATGTGATGGCGCAGACGTGTATGTATGTCTGTGCCTACTTAATCCTGAGTAACTAGATAACTCCCCTCTCCATCAAATTTTCCACAAATCCAGGCGAGAACACCGCTCGAGGAAGGGAGTGCCCCGCGCCAGAGATTTATTGGTGTGTGTGCCTATACGTGTGTGCTGCCCCGCGCAGAGAACACGTTGAGATCAGACCTCTCAGGAAGCATGTAGAAAGATTTAGGAGTGTACTGAAGAAATGGCACACTGTGCGCGCGCTCACATGCTCTCTACTCTCTCGCGCGCACTCTACTCGAGAGAAGATAGATAGATAAACAAGAGTAGGATGTTCCTAGAGTATTTGAACCTCTGTGTTGTCATTGAGAATGTGTAAACGGATGTAGGCTCTCACCTCACTGAGTTTTGTGATCAAGGAAGAGCATCGTCTTGCGACCGCTGCAGAAGGGCTGAAGTGATTTCAGCTGTAATGAATATAAATGTATATTTGTCCTGGAAATGGATGATATATTACATTAATTATTATGATTTTCGATAAAATATGTTCAATGATCTATTAGAGGCTAACATATCAAGATATTTCATGGTTGCTATTAGAAAAAAAAATTAAGTCTAGATGGATACAGCAAGTTCAGCACACACAACTCAAGGAAAAAGACTTAGGGGTACCAACAATACTCATCTCGTGATGAACAGCTGATTCACTATTTTTGACTCAAGGGGGATTTGCAAAACTGTTCCCTCAAAGCACCTCAACAGGAGACCTCTCTTAGCTATAGGTATGTGAGAGGGACACCTGAGGTTTGCTGCCTAAAGTGGAATGAACACAGAGGTTGCGTGACTCGAAATATGGCTGAGAATTTCCCTCCAGTCAACTTTGAATGCTGGCTAGTCTTTCATCTTCACAAGATGGAGGGATAGTGATGTGTGAATCCCCCTGTGGAGGACTTTAGAGAAAGAAAGCTCATAGTTCCCCGCCTCATTCTCGACAAGAGGACTCTCATTCCTCCGTTGAAAATTCAAAGCAGGAACTTGTAGTTCAATGCGTCAAAAGGACAACAAGCCGGACTCTCTTAAAATAAATTTGATTGGGAATCCGACAATCACTGTACCGGGAACTGATAAGGGACACTGGGTCTCGAGTCTCACCTAAAGAGGCCATCCCTTACTTGCCCCTGCCAAGCCTCAGTGAGAATTCTCGAGGTGTCCCTCGCAACTAGTACAATGAGTCTGGACTTTTGCTGAACCAACTCGAGTTTTGAAAGGGGCCATCCAAGTCCTAACTTGAGAATATACCCCCCCCAGTTTCCCACGGCAACTCGACCACAGAACACTTGGAGACTTACCCCTCGCCTTTGCCAGATCTGAGGCCCGATTCCCCTGCATTGCATGCAGGAGCAATTCGTGCTGTGTTCCCCATCAAACATGGAAAGGAAGTCTGCTGGACTTCCTGGATGGAAACTTCAGAGAGACCCAAGAGCACATGTGCCACAAGTCTTTGAGGGACCCTGATGTCGCCGCAGCAACAAGAAAGTCTCTGTGGTCTGATATGCAAATCGACTTCTGAATGAGTCCAGGATTTCCCCTTCATGTTGCTCCAGAGCATCCCGAATTCCCCTTCAAACACGAGAATTGGCTTGACGCTTCCTTTAAACAACAAAAGAGTTATCCCCGAGACACCGTCAAAGTCCAGAGGAACACCAAGTCAGCAGAGCAACATCCTTAAAGAAATAACTGCCTTAGTCCCTTTCCGTTTTTTGAGATATGGCTTGTCTCCTGACCTTGTGACTAGCATTACTATTGTTCCTTGGTAACCGTTTGCAGTTAGTTGGTTTGCTGAACTTACTTTCCCGCAAGTATTTTTTGTATGCACCCTGTTATACCAAAAAAATCATTAAGGCCCCTTTTGCTCCATTAAGTTGGGCCCCCCGGTTTTTTTTTTTTTTTGTTCTCTTTCTTTCTCTCCCCCTTTTTTTTTTGGGCCTCTCTGGCTGGAGACCCTCGTGCTACTTTTCTCCCCGGGGTTCAAACCCCTCGGGGGGCCCCGGGGTCCTTTGGGAGTGATGCACCCCCTGTGTCAAGGAAATTTTTTGGGCCCTGTGTGAAAACCAAGGATATAGCCCCCCTTTCCCTTTTCTTTTCCTTTCTGATGCCAACTCCGGACCAAAAGGTTTCCTCTTTTAAAATGGCCCCCAGCAAATGTGGCCAAAAAACATGGACATGAATACTTTTTTAATATTTGGGATAATCAGGGTTTTTTGAGGTCTGAAAATACTAAGGCGGGGTTAAAAATGCTGGCCCCCCCTTTATTTCTCTACTTTGCTCCCCTTTTCTTTACATTTCAGGGATTCTTTTTTCACGCAAGAAAATTTTAAGGCTGGCCTTCAAAACAGTAGTAAAAACATAACCCTTAGATTCCTGATAAATCAGTTTTGATTTATAAATTTGGGCCGGTAAAAGAAAATTTTTAAATGACAGCCAAAAGGAAAAAAAACCTTTTTAACTCTAGCCTATATTGCTCTTTTAAGGTTAATTCCCCATTTCAATGTATATTTTCCCTTCCAATATTCAGCAACAGACAAAACACAATTAATACTAAAATTTTAAATGAAAAATTTTAAAAAAGGTCAATTAAAACTTTCAAAAAAAATGTCAAAATGTTCTTGCTACCCCTCCCCGGGGGCCCAAAATGTTTCTCTTTCCCAAGTCGAAACTCCAAATTCCTTTTTTGGGAAACTTAATAAAAAACTTACCCTTAATTTTTAAGCTAGACAGAAGTGCTTTTCCTACTGTATGGGAGAAAAACCAAAAAAAAAAAAAAAATAAACGCTAGAGAAATTACTTGCTTATGGAAGATACAGAAAGGTCAAAGGCATGCTGCAATTTGTCAGACTAGGTTTTTATGTTTAAAAAAGGGGTTGTCCAATCTGGGTCAAAAATTAAAAGTGCAAATATGAGCTAAAACAATCTAAAAATTTTTAAAAAAGGAAATGAAGGATGTTTACATGTGGAGATAAATCCATTTAACAAGTGACCCCCTAGAGGGCTCTGAAAAGTTCCAAAAATTTCCCCTTACTGCCACGAGGAAAGCACGGGGGCAAAGAAGAAAATATAAATTTGATTTTAAAGAAAACTATTCCAAAAAACCCCAAAAGGGGGGGGACCCCCCAGGCCCCCAACAAAAAAGGGGGAAAAATTCTATTTTTTCCCCTAAAACCCTCACGTCCAGGTGTCCCTTTAAAAACCCACCCCTAATGATTTTTTCCCCTTTCCCCTTTAAGCGTCCCTTTATATTACCAACGGGGTTTTTTGGCCCCCTCCCCAAAACCCTTCGGGTTTTTTACGGGGTGATTAATTGGCTCTATAGGAATTACTTTTTGGCGGGGAAAAATGGTTCAAATTTAAAGGAAAAATTCAAATTTTGATGTCACTCAGATTTTTTGGCAATTCAAAGGGGGAGACAAAATTTCACAATTATTTCTTTCCCTTACAGTTCTTTAATCCTCTACAATGTTGGGAGAGACAGTTTTGGGAAATATAGATCAAAAACAATCCTTATGGACATATGTTACTTAATATATCCGACATATAAAAATTCAAAATAATGGTAAAATATTTTTGGACCCCTCAGCAAGGTTAAATATTTCATTTCAAAAGTATTTTGGCCCAAATCTGACTTAAAAAAGGCCCTTTTGCCAAATTTACGGGAATTTCTCAAGCAAAATACAATAAATTTATAAAAATATTCAAATCACACGGGGGTAGCCAAAACCCCAACCAAAAAACATTAAACGTACGGACAGATCACCCTTAATTTTTAGGAAGGGTTTTTATTTATCAAGGAAACTCAGATTACTTTTCCACATTTTCTGGGGGCCCCACAGCTCATTTTAAAAACAAAGCATTTATTAAAATAAGGGAGAAAATTTATGAGCCTATTTAACCAAGAAGGGCCCTTATAAAGAAAAATTAAAAGCACTAAGAACTTATGAACCCCCCAATTTAGAATAGAACATATTGAAAAATTTTGTCTTTTTGGAATCCCCTATTTTTGTTATACAAAGAAATATTACAAATGGGTCTCAAACAAGTTTAAAATGTTAATTTTTTTTTGAAATCTGGGGCTGCATTGAAAACCAGAGTTTCCTTATATCCTCAAAATTGGCACATTTTTATTACTGATTAAAAGATTGATTTTTAATATCCCTTTTACCCCTTAAGACCGGAAAGGAATAACTTTCCCTCTCCCTTTTTCCAAAAATTTTCGGGGGCCTCAGAAATTTTTCAGTAGACTTGTTACCCTGGTATGCTTAAAAGTTTTTCTACTGCTGCTGCTAAGTCACTTCACGTGCCCTACTCTATGCCCCCCATAATGTCAGCCACAGGCCCCCCTATCCCTGAGATTTTTTCAGAAAAAGGTACTGAAATGGGGGCCATTGCCGTCTCCATAACATCCTCTTTTATAAAAATTTTTTGCAGCCAAAGGTTTTTCTCTATGGGAAAAACATTCCCTCATGATATATATTAATAATAACATAGCAAAAACATGAGAAAAAATTTTGACACTGAATGGTAGATATATTTTAGACTCCAGTAAAAAACTGATGAAATATTCTTTTTTGAAAATGCAAAACGGGTATTGATGACGTGTGTAAAGGATGGGTTAATTCTTAAAATAGATTTTTTTTTTTTTTTGAAATTTCCCAGTTCTGCCGGGGAAAAAAAAGTAGGCCCTAAAAAAAAACCTTTAATTTAAACCCTTTTATCATGTCCTTCTTATGCACCCACTTATCTTATCTACCCAATGAGCAAATGGTTACCCAAAATAAAAAAATAATCAAAAAGATTTTTTAAAATTTCATTGGGGGGAAAAATTGTCTAGTATCAAATTATTATTACAATGTTTTTTTTTGTTTTTAGATAGTGTGGATTTAATGGGTCTATTTGGATTCATTTACATGAAAAAGGGGTTTTCAATTTTGGGAAAATTTTTTTTAATTGTAAAAGAAATTTTCAATATATTTATTTGTTAACCAAGTTGGGACAGTTTAGCATAAACATTATATAATATTTTGTTATGATTTGGTTTTGGGGGTAAAAAGGGTTGTAAAACAAAAGGAACCTTTTATTTAAAATAATATATTTATATGTTGTATTAATTATAATAGATAGATAAAATAATAGTTTAATATAGTTTTAGTATAGATGAGATGAATACTTTTAGATAAGCTCTATTATAAATATTGTTTTTTCAAAATGATTATTTTTTTAAATTGGATGGTTTTGGGTTGGGAGTGACTTGGTTGGGGAGTTGTGCTAAAATAAAATAGAATTTGTTGAAGGCTGGGTCATTTCGAAATGAAGTAGATTTTAAAGATTAATTTGCTAAACTTGGGGCTTACTTTAAAAAGGGGTTTTTCTGCAAAAGCCTGAAGTGTTTTGGGGAAAATAAAATTAAATATATATTGTACGGGGAAGGGATATAATACAAATTTTTGTTTTGATAAAAGTTTTCAAATCTACAAATGTACCAACAAGATTTTTCATGGTTGCAAGAAAAGGGAATATAGTCCAGGGGACACAAGTTCAGCACCCCAAACAAAAAAAAGATGGGGTTCCCCCAAATTTTTTGGATGAAACTTTTTCCCTTTTTTTGATTTAGAGGAATGCAATTTCCACAAGCCCCTAAACAGGGCCTTTTTTGCTATTTTATGTGAGGGGGGCCCGTTTTTACTGCCAGGGAAGAACCCCGAGATGCCTGACTCAAATAGGGCCCGGTTTTCCCCCAGTCTTGAATGCAGGCTAGTCTTTCATCCCCCAAGAGAAGGATGGGGAATCCCTGTGGAGACTTTAGAGAAAGCACTTTTCCCCGCCCCCTCTCGACAAGGGGGCCTAACCCCCTTGAAAATTAAAGGGGGAACTTGGTTCAATGGTCAAAAGGGAAAAAAACCTGCTCCTCCTAAAAATTGATAGGAACCCAAAATACTGTGGGAACAAAAAGGGGAACACTGGGCCCAGTCTCAAAAAAGGGGGATCCCTATTCCCGCCAAGCCTCGATGGAAATCTCGGGTGCCCTCGAACTAGACAGAGTCCTGATTTTTGCTGAAAAACTCGGTTTTTTGAAGGGCACCCAAGCCCTAACTCGGAATCCCCAGGTTTCCCCGAAACCCGAAAAGAACACGAGATTCCCCCCCTCCCAGATGGGGCCCCGACCCCCCGATGCATCAAAAATTTTCCTGTTCCCATCAACATGAAGGAGTCGGATTTCCCGGAGGGAAATTTTCAGAGAGTCCCCAAGAACCTGTCACAATTCTAGGGGGGACCTGATGTCACCGCAGCAACAAAAAGGTCTCGTGTTCCCAAATCGACTCAGATGAGTCAATTCCCCTGCTGTCCCCAAAACCATCCCAAATTTCCCCCACAAACACGAGAAGTGGCTTGATTTCCCTTTAAACAACAACAAGTATCCCCGGAACCCCGGTCAAATCCAGGGAACCCCAATTCAGAAAAAGGGCAACCCCTTTAAAAAAAAAATGCTTAGCCCTTCCCTTCTTGAATATGGTTTGTTTTGACCTTTGACTAGCATTCTCCTTTTTCCCCCTTGTAACCTTGCAGTTTGTTTGGTTTGCTGAACTCTATTTCCCCGCAAGTAGTTTTTTACTGCAGCCTGTATAACTCATAAAAAAAATCTTAAGGGCCCCTTTGCTCCATTAATTTTGGTCCCCGGGTCTTTTTTTTTTTTGTCTCTCTCTCTCTTTCCTTCCCTCTATTTTTTCTGGCTGCCTCTCTGGAGCGGGGGGGGGGGGGGGGCCCATCGTGCTCACTTTTCTCCCGGGGTTTTTAAGCCCCCCCTCAGGGGCCCTGTCCCTTGGTGAGTGATGCAACCCCTGTGTCAAGGACAATTTTGGGTCCGTGTGAAAAAAGGGGTTTCACCCTTCTCTTTTTTCCCTTTCTGACCCCAACCCCGGCCCCAAAAGTTCCCGGTTTTAAGGGACCCCAGAAAATTTGTCCCAAAAAAACGGACACTGATATACTTGATATGGGTTGGGGTATCATGGATTTTTGAGGCTGTAATAAAAGGGGCAGGGGTTTAAAAATGCGGGCCCAGCCCCATTATTTCTCTACTTTGCTCGCATTTTTTTAATTTTGGGGACTTCGTTTTCACGCGTAAAAAAAGGGCTGGCCTTCAAACGTAGTAGAAATAATCCTTAGTTTCCTGATAAATGCAGTTTTGCTTATAAATTTTGGCCGGTAAAAGAAAATGAAAAAATGGCAGAAAAGGGGAAAAAATTTTCCCTAAAAATTTTAGCCTTATTTTTTTTTCTTAAT
>JAJLRB010000825.1:30000-105127 GCA_020976825.1 Odocoileus hemionus | reverse complement strand
CAGTCTCAGATACAGTGGGTGAGATGGCAGATATAACGTTTGTGTTGTTTGTGTGTGATCTCATATATAGTGTCTGTGATGTCATGAATGCAATGGATGTAATGTGATGACTACAATGGTGTGAAATCATGAAGAGTGGATGCGACGTTATGTATAGTGCATAAGATGTCATACATAAAGTGAGTGTGATGTCATGCATACAGTTGGTCTGAGATCATCAATAGAGTGGTTGTGATGACACAGAGAGAGTGATGCAATGTCAGATAAAGTCAGAGTGTATTATCATGAGTACAGTGCATGTGATGTCATAAATAATGTGGTGTGGTGTCCTGAAATGTGGATGTGATGCCTTATATAGTGTTTATGATATTATGCAAACAGGGTTGTGATGTCATACATACAAAGGGTGTGATATCATGGAAAGATTGGGTGTGAGACACAGATTCAGTGGCTTTGATGTAACAAATATAGTGAATATGATGTTGTATACAATGGATAAGATGTCATCATATATAGCGGATGAGATCTCATAAATACAGTTTTTGTGATATCATCAATACAGTGGATGTGATGACACAGATACCGTGAATACGATGTCAAATATACTGTGTGTGATGTCTTAAAAATGGTGGTTTGATGTCATAATGTGAGGATGTGATTTCTTCTATAGTGCAATAGATGCTATACATATGCCGAGTGTGAAGTCATACAAAGAGTGGGTGTGACATTGTCAATACAGTGGGTGTGATGACACACATTACTGGCTGTGATGTCACATGTATAGTGTATATGTTTGCCCTGCATACTGGATGTGGTTTCATAAATAGAGGTTGTGCTGTCATAAGTACAGTAGTGTGATGATAAAGCAGTGGATGTGATGTTATTATAGTGCATATGATGTCACACATATAGTGGGTGTGATGTCATACAAAAGTGGATGTGATATCAGCGGAGAGTTTGTGATGACAAAGATACACTTGGTGCGATGTCTGATAGAGTGAGTATGATGTCATGCCTGAAGTGGATGTGAAATCATAAAATATGTGTGTTTGCTGTGATAGAGCGGATGTGATGTCATCTATAGTGCAAATGATGTCATACATATGCCGAGTGTGGTATCATCAACACACAGGGTTGTGATGTCATACATATGGGTATCATGTCACAATATAGTGGATAGGAGGTCACACGTATACTGGATGTGATATCATACATATATTGGCTGAGATACCATCAATTGGGTGGGTGTGATGACACAGATACAGTGGACGTGAGGTCAGATATAGTGGATGATGTCATATATAGTGGACGTGATGTCATAAAGTGGTGATGATGTCATAAAGAGTGGATGTGATGTCATATGTATTACATATGATTTCATATATTAGTAGTGGAGATGATGTCATACATACACTGGGTTTGATGAAATTGATACATTCGGTGTGATGACACAGATACAGTGGGTGTGATATCAGACACAGTGGCTGTGAAGCACGCAATGGCTGTATTGTCATAACACTGTGTTTGATGCCATATAAAGTAGATATGTCATAAAGGTAGTGTGTGTGATGTCATCGAAACAGTCATTGTGAGAAGTCACACATATAGTGAATGTGCTGTCACACACAGTAGACGACATGTCATATGTAGTGTGTGTGATGTCATGAGTAGAGTGCATGTGATGTCATAAATACTAAGGATTGTTGTCATAAAGTGTGGATATGATGTCATGTATAGTGCATAAGATGGCATACATATGCCACCTGTGAACTCTTACATAGTTGATGTGATGTCTTCGACAGAGTGGGTGTGATGACATATACAGTGGGTGTGATGGCAGAGAGAATGGGTTTCAAGTCAGATATAGAACTTGTGTTGTCATCTACACAGTGTGGGTGAGATCATATATAGTGGATATGATGTCATAAACATAGTGGTTGCCATGACTTACAAACAATGATATGATGTCATCAAGAGTGCATGTAATGTCATATACAGTGCCTATTGTGTCCTACATGCTGTGGGTGTGATTTCATACATACATAGGGTTTCATACCATCAATCAAGTTGGTGTGATTACACAGATACAGTAGGTGTGATGTCAGATACAGTGGTTGTGTTGTCATTCATACACCATGTGAAATGTCATATACACTGAGTATGATGTCATAAACATAGTAGGTGTGTTGTTATAGATACAGTGGCTGTGATGTCACAAGTATAGTGTATGTGATGTCATATACAGTGCGTGTGATTTCATGAATAGAGTGGATGTGATGTCATGAATACCATCTCGTGATGCCATAAACCGGTGGTTTTAATGTCATAAAGTGAGGATGTGATGTCGTGTATAGTGCCAAGTTGCCATATATATGGCGAGTGTGATGTAATACAACGAGTGGGTGTGATGTTGTCAATACAGTCGTTGTGATGACACAGATTAGTGGTTGTGATGTCACATGTGTAGTGTATATGTTGCCCTATATACTGGATGTAGTTTCATATATAGAGGTTGTGATGTCATAAGTACAGTAGTCTGAAGACTCAAGGTGTGGATGTGATGTTATATATAGTGCATATGATGTCACGCATATGGTTGGTTTGATGGCATACAAAAGTGGGTGTGATATCAGTGAAGAAATTGTCATGACAAAGATACAGTGGGTGTGATGTCATGCCTGAAGTGGATGTGATGTCAAAAATACTGTGGTTTGCTGTAATAGAGTATATGTGACGTCTTCTGTAGTGCAAATGATGTCACACATATGCCTAGTGTGGTGTCATCAACACACAGTGTTGTGATGTCATACATAGTGTGTATCATGGCATAAATATAGTGGATATGATGTCACACGTATACTGGATGTGATATCATACATATATTGGCTGTGATATCATCGATAGGGTGAGTGTGATGACACGTATACAGTGGACGTGAGGTCAGATATAGTGGATGTGATGTCAGATAGAGTGGACGTGATGTCATAAATAAAGTGGTGTGACGTCATAAAGAGTGGATGTGATGTCATATGCAGTGCATATGATGTCACACATATAGTGGCTGTGATGTCATACATACACTGGTTTTGATAAAGTAGATACATTGGGTGTGATGACACACATAGAGTGGGTGTGATATCATAGGTGTAGGGGATGAGATGTCATTCACCGTGGATGTAATGTCATATATAGGAGATCTGATGTCATGAATGCAGTGGTTGTGATGTCATAAATACTGAGCATTGATGTCATAAATTGTGAATGTGATTTCTTGTAGAATGTGTATGATGTCATACGTATGCCAAGTGTGATGACTTCCATACTTGTTGTGATGTCATCGATACAGCGGGTGTGACGACACTGATACAGTGGGTGTGATGTCAAATATAGTGGGTGTGATGTCAGGAATAGCCGTTGTGTTGTCATGAAAGCAGTGTGTGTGATATCATATATATTGGATATGATGTCATAAATATACTGGATGTGATGTCATACATATAGGGGTCTGATGTCATAGAGTTCATGCCATGTCATGCATACTGAATATGATGTCATACATATAGTGTGTGTGATGTGATCCAGAGAGTGGATGTGGTGTAATTGATACACTGGGTTTGATGACACAGATACAATGGATGCAGTGTCAGATATAGTGGATGAGATGGCAGATATAACATCGTGTTTTCTTGTGTGTGATGTCATATATAGTGTGTGTGATATCATGAATTCAGTGGATGTAATGTGATGACTACAATGGTGTGAAATCATAAAGAGTGGATGTGACGTTATGTATAGTGCATAAGATGTCATACATAAACTGGGTGTGATGTCATATATACAGTTGTTCAGAGATCATCAATAGAGTGGTTGTGATGACACAGATACAGTGGATGCAATGTCAGATAGTGGGAGTAATATCATGAGTACAGTGCATTTGCTGTCATAAGTAATGTGGTGTGATCTCATAAAATGTGGATGTGATGCCTTATATAGTGTATATGATGTTAAACATATAGTTGGTGTGATGTCATACATACCAAGGTTGTGATATGATGGAAAGAGTGTGTGTGAGACACAGATACAGTTTCTGCGACACTACAAATAGAGTGAATATGATGTTTTATACAATGGATATGATGTCGTCATATATAGTCGATGAGATCTCATAAATACAGATGGTATGATATCATCAATACAGTGGATGTGATGACAGAGATACCGTGGATATGATGTCAAATATGCTGGGTGTGATGTCTTAAAAATGTTGGTGTGATGTCATCAAGTGAGTGTGTGATGTCTTCTATAGTGCAAAAGATGTTATACATATGCCGGGTGTGATGTCATACAGAGAGTGGGTGTGATGTTGTCAATACAGTGGGTGTAATGACACACATTAGTGGTTGTGATGTCACATGTGTAGTGTATATGTTTCCCTGCATACTGGATGTGGTTGCATATATAGAGGTTGTGCTGTCATAAGTCCAGTATTGTGATGATATAAGCAGTGGATGTGATGTTATATATAGTGCATATGATATCACCCATATAGTGGGTGTGATGTCATACAAAAGTGGCTGTGATATCCCTGGAGAGGTTGTGATGACAAAGATACAGTGGATGCGATGTCTGATAGAGTGGGTGTGATGTCATGCCTGAAGTGGATGTGACATAAAAAATACTGTGGTTTGCTTAGATAGCATGGATGTGATGTCATCTGTAGTGCAAATATTGTCATACATATGCTGAGTGTGGTATCATCAACACACAGTGTTGTGATGTCATATATACTGGGTATGATGTCATAAATATAGTGGATATGATGTCACAGATATAGTGGATGTGATATCATACATATATTGGCTGTGATATTCGATAGAGGCGGTGTGATGACACAGATACAGTGCACGTGAGGTCAGATATAGTGGATATGATGTCATATATGGTGGACTTGAAGTCATAAATAAAGTGGTGTGATGTCATAAAGAGTGATTGTGATGTCATATGTATTACATATGATTTCAGACAAATCGTGGAGGTGATGTCATACATACACTGGGTTTGATAAAATTGATACATTGGGTGTGATGACACAGATACAGTGGGTGTGATATCAGACACAGTGGCTGTGAAGCACGCAATGGTTGTGTTGTCATAACACTCTGTGTGATGCCATATAAAGTAGATATGTCATAAAAACGTAGTGTGTGTGATGTCATAGAAACAGTCATTGTGAGAAGTCACACATATAGTGAATGTGATATCACACAGTAGATGACATGTCATATATAGTGCATGTGATGTCTTGAAAACAGTGCATGTGATGTCATAAATACTAAGGATTGTTGTCATAAAGTGTGGATATAATGTCCTGTATAGTGCATAGGATGGCATACATATGCCACCTGTGATGTCTTACATAGTTGGTGTGATGTCTTCGACAGAGTGTGTGTGATGACATATACAGTGTATGTGATGGCAGAGAGAATGGGTTTCAAGTTAGATAGAGAGCTGTGTTGTCATCCACGCAGTGTGGATATGACATAGTCGCTGAACAAACACGAGTTTTTAAGGGCCATCCCCACCGTAACTCAAAATATACCCCAGGTTCCCGCTGCAACTCGAGAAAAACCATGAGTCTTCCTTCTCGCCACGAGATGAAGCCCGGTTCCCCTGCATTGCATGCAAAGCAATTCCGTGTTCCCCAACAAACACGTGAGGAGACTTGACTTGCTTGATGGAACTCCAGCGATTCCCCAAGAACAGTGTCACAAGTCTAGAGGGAAGCTGAAGTCACCACAGCAATGCAAAATAGAAGCGTGTACCCCAAATCAACTCGAGATGAGGCCCGATTCCCTGCCTTGGCTCCAGAGTCATCCCGCGTTCCCCATCAAATACGACAAGTGGCTTGACTTCCTTTAGGCAACTCCAGAGATTCCCCAAGAACACCGTCCCAAGTCTAGAGGAACACCAAGTTCAGCACAGCAACACGAGGAAAGCTCCATGTACCACAAATCATCTCGAGATGAGAGCTGATTCCCTGGCTTCGAATCAAGAGGAATGCTAACTTTCCACAAGCACCTCAAGAGGAGGCTTCTCTCAGCTATAGGAATGTGAGAGGGATCCTGAGATTGCTGCCCCAAGTGGAATGGACACTGAGATGCCCTGACTCGAAATAAGGCCGGATTTTGCTGCAGTGATTTGAATGCAGGCTCGTCATTCATCTCACAAGAAGAAGGGATGTCTGAATCCCCTGTGTAGACCCTAGAGAAAGCCCTAATTCCCCGCCTCATCTCGACAGGATGCCTCACATTCCTTTGACAATGCGAAAGGAACGTGGAGTTCAATGCTTCAAAAGGAGAGGATGCCTGACTCCTCTTGAAAAATGACAGGTATCCCAGTATCGCTGTGTCACCTGGAATAGGACTCTGCTTCTCCCGCCTCACCTCGAGAGGCATCCCTATTGCCCAACCAAGCCACGAGGAGAATCCCGCGGTGTCCTTCACAACTAGACAGGAGTCCTGACGTCGCTGAATAAAATCGAGTTTTGAAGGGCCATCCCCATCGTAACTCGAGAATATACCCCAAATTCCCGCCGCAACTCGAGAAAAACCATGAAACTTCCCCTTGCCCCGAGATGAGGCCCAATTCCCCTGCATTGCATGCAGAGCAATTATGCGTTCCCCATCGAGCACAAAAGGAGCCTTGACTTCCTTGATGGAACTCCAGAGAGTCCGGAAGAACACAGTCACATGTCTCGCGGGACCCTGAGGTCAATGCAGCAACAAGAAAGAGTTCTGTGTACCCCAAATCAACGCCAGATGAGGCCCGATTCCCCAGCATTGGCTCCAGAGCCATCCCGCGTTCCACATCAAACACGACAAGTGACTCGACTTCTTTTAGGCAACTTCAGAGATTCCCGAAAACACCGTCCCTAGCCTAGAGGAACACCAATATCAGCACAGCAAAATGAGAAATGCTCCGTGTACCCCAAATCATCTCGAAATGAGAGCTGATTCCCTGGCTTCGACTCAAGAGGAATGCCAAATTTTCACAAACACCTCAAAAAGGCTTCTCTCACCTATAGGTATGTTAGAGATACCCTGAGATTTCTGCCTCAACTGGAATGGACACCGAGATGCTCTGAATCGAAATAAGGCCAGATTTCCCTGCAGTGACTTGAAGGCAGGTTCGTCTTTCATCTCACAAGATGAAGGGATGTCTGAATCCCCTGTGGAGACCCTAGAGAAAGGCCTAATTCCCCACCTCATTTCAAAAGGAGGCCTCACATCCCTTTGACAACTCGAGAGGATGGCAGAGTTCAGTGATTTCAATGCTTCAAAAGGAGATGATGCCTGACTCCTTTTGAAAATTGACAGGAATCCCAGTATACCTGTGGAAACTAGAAAGAGACACTAGTTCTCCCGCCTGACCTCGAGAGAAGTCCCTATGGCCCTGCCAAGCCTGAAGGAGTATCCCGAGTTGTCCCTCACAACCAGACAGGAGTCCTGACGTCGCTGAACAAAATCGAGTTTTGAAGGGCCATCCCCATCGTAACTCGAGAATATACCCCAAAGTTCCCGCCGCAACTCGAGAAAAACCATGAAACTTCCCCTTGCCGCGAGATGAGGCCCAAATCCCCTGCATTGCATGCAGAGCAATTATGCGTTCCCCATCGAGCACAAAAGGAGCCTTGACTTCCTTGATGGAACTCCAGAGAGTCCGGAAGAACACTGTCACATGTCTCGCAGGACCTGAGGTCAATGCAGCAACACGAAAGAGCTCCGTGTACTCCAAATCAAAGCCAGATGAGGCCCGATTCTCCAGCATTGGCTCCAGAGCCATCCCGCGTTCCACATCAAACATGACAAGTGGCTCGACTTCTTTTAGGCAACTTCAGAGATTCCCGAAAACACCGTCCCAAGCCTGGAGGAACACCAACATCAGCACAGCAAAATGAGAAATGCTCCGTGTACCCCAAATCATCTCGAAATGAGAGCTGATTCCCTGGCTTCGACTCAAGAGGAATGCCAAATTTTCACAAACACCTCAAAAAGGCTTCTCTCACCTCTAGGTATGTTAGAGATACCCTGAGATTGCTGCCTCAACTGGAATGGACACCGAGATGCTCTGACTCGAAATAAGGCTGGATTTCCCTGCAGTGACTTGAAGGCAGGCTCGTCTTTCATCTCACAAGATGAAGGGATGTCTGAATCCCCTGTGGAGACCCTAGAGAAAGGCCTAGTTCCCCGCCTCATTTCAAAAGTAGGTCTCACATCCCTTTGACAACTCGAGAAGATGGCAGAGTTCAATGATTTCAATGCTTCAAAAGGAGATGATGCCTGACTCCTTTTGAAAATTGACAGGAATCCCAGTATACCTGTGGCAACTGGAAAGAGACACTAGTTCTCCCGCCTGACCTCGAGAGGAGTCCCTATGGCCCTGCCAAGCCTGAAAGAGTATCCCGAGTTGTCCCTCACAACTAGACAGGAGTCCTGACGTCGTTGAAAAAACATGAGTTTTGAAGGGCCATCCCAGTCGTAACTCGAGAATATACCCCAGGTGCCCGTCGCAACTCGAGAAAAACCATGAGACTTCCCCCTCTCCATGAGATGAGGCCCGATTCACCTGCACTGCGTGCAGAGAAATGCTGTGTTCCCTATCAAACACGAAAGGAGCCTTGACTTCCTTAATGGAACTCCAGAGAGTCCCCAAGAACACTGTCACAAGTCTAGAGGGACCCTGAAGTCAAAGCAGCAGATGAAAGGGCTCTGTGGACCCCAAATCAATTCAAGATAAGGCCCAATTCCCCTGACGTGGCTTCAGAGCTAACCTGCATCCCACATCATACACGACAAGTGGCTTGACCTCCTTTAGGCAACTCCAGACATTCCCTGAGAACAACGTCCCAAGACTGGAGGAACACCAACTTCAGCACAGCAACTCGAGAAAAGCTCCGTGTACAAAAAATCATCTCCAGATGATAGCTGATTCCCTGGCTTCGACTCAAGAGGAATGCCAACGTTTCACAAGCACCTCACGAGGAGTCTAGGCTCAGCTATAGGTATGTGAGAGGGACGCTGAGTTTGCTGCCTCAAGTGGAATGGACACCGAGATGCTCTGACTTGAAATAAGGCCAGATTTCCCTGCAGTGTCTTGAATGCAGTCTCGTCTTTCATCTCACAAGATGAAGGGATGACTGATTCCCCTGTGGAGACCCTAGAGAAAGCACTAATTCCCCGCCTCATCGGGACAGGAGGCCTCACATCCCTTTGACAACTCGAGAGGAACACGGAGTTCAATTCTTCAAAAGGACACGATGACTGTCTCCTCTTGAAAATTGACAGGAATCCCAGTATCCCTGTTGCAACTGGAAAGGGACCTTACGTCCCCTGCCTCACCTCGAGAGGCCCTACTATTGCCCTGCCAAGCTTCGAGGAAAACACCGAGGGGTCCCTCACAACTAGACAGGAGTCCTGATGTCGCTTAACTAGCACGAATTTTGAAGAGCTATTCCCGTAGTAACTAGAGAATATACACCAGGTTCCCGCCTCAACTTGAGAAAACAAATGAGACTTCCCCCTCGCCACGAGATGATGAACGATTCCCCTGCATTGCATGCAGAGCAATACCTTGTTTCCCATCAAACACGAAAGAAGCCTTGACTACCTTGATGGAACTCCAGAGAGTCCCCAAGGACAGTGTCACATGTATGGGGGGACACTGAGTTCAACACAGTAACATGAAAGAGCTCCGTGTACCCCAAATCAACTCGAGGTGAGGCCAGATTCCAATCATTGTCTCCAGAGCAATTCCGTGTTCCCCAACAAACATAATATGTGGCTTGACTTCTTTAGGCAACACAAGAGATTCCCCGAGAACACCGTTGCAAGTCCAGAGGAACACCAAATTCACCACAGCAACTCGAGAAAAGCTCCGTATACCACAAATCATCTCGAGATGAGAGCTGATTCCCTGTCTTCGACACAAGAGAAATGCTAACTTTCCACAGGCACCTCAAGATGAGGCTTCTCTCAGCTATAGGAATGAGAGAGGGACCCTGAGGTTGCTGTGTCAAGTGGAATGGACACCAAGATGCCCTGACTCGAAATATGGCCGGATGTCAATGCAGTGACTTGAAAGCAGGCTCGTCTTTCATCTCACAAGATGAAGGGATGTCTGAATCCCTGTGTAGACCCTAGAGAAAGCCCTAGTTCGCCGCCTCATCTCGACGGGATGCCTCACATCCCTTTGACAACGTGAAAGGAACCCCAAGTTCAATGAGTTCAATGTTTCAAAAGGAGACGATGCCTGAGTCCGCTTGAAAATTGACAGGAATTCCAATATCCCTGTGGCAACTGGAAAGGGAACCTGGGTCTCACGCCTCACCTCGAAAGGCATCCCTAATGCCCTGCCAAGCATTGAGGAGAATACCAAGGTGTCCCAAGCAACTAGACAGGAGTCCAGACGTCGCTGAACAAACCCGAGTTTTGAATGGCCATCCCCATCTTAACTCGAGAATATTCCCAAGGTTCCTGCTGCAACTCGAGAAAAACCATGAAACTTCCCCGCACTGCAAGAAAAGGCTCGATTCTCATTCATCGATTGCACAGTAATTTCATGTTTCTCGTCAAAAAGAAAAGAGCCTTGACTTCCTTGATGGAACTCCAGAGAGTCCCCAAGAACACTGACACAAGTATAGAGGGACCCAGAAGTCACAACAGCAGCATGTAAGCAATTCATATACCCTCAAATCATCTCGAGATGAGGCCTGAATCCCCTGCATTAGATCCAGAGCCATTCCGCCGTCAACATCAAACAGGACAAGTGGCTTGTATATCCTCAATCAACTCCAGAGATAACCCGGGAACACCGTCCCAACTCTAGAGTAACACCAAGTTCAGCACAGCAACTCGAGGAAAGCTCCATATGCCACAAATCATCTCTAGACTAGAGATGATTCCATGGGTTTGACTCACTTGAATGCCAACTTTCTACAGCACCTCAAGACGAGGAGTTTCTCAGCTATAAGAATGTAACAGAGATCCTGAGTTTGCTGCCTGAAGAAGAATGGACACCGAGATGCCCTGACTCGGGATAAGGTCGGATTTCCCTGCAGTGACTTGAATGCAGGCTCGTCTTTCATCTCACAAGATGAAGGGATGTCTGAATCCCCTGTGGAGACCCTAGAAAAGCCCTAGTTCCCCGACTCACCTTGACAGGAGGCCTCACATCTCTTTGACAACTCGAGAATCGCGGAATTCAATGCTTCCAAAGGAGACGATGCCTGATTCCTCTTGAAAATTGATAGGAATCCCAATATCACTGTGGCAACTGGAAACAGAACCTGGGTTTCCCCCCTCACCTCGATAGGCATCCCTATTGCCCTGCCAAGCATCAAGGAGTATCCCGAGTTGTCCCTCACAACTAGACAGGAGCTCTGACGTCATTGAACAAACACGAGTTTTGAAGGGCCATCCCCATCATGACTCGAGAATATACACCAGGTTCCCACCGCAACTACAGAAAAGATATGAGACATTCCCCCTCACCGCGAGATGAGACCCGATCCCCTGCATTGCGTGCAGAGCAATTCCGTGTTCCCCATCAAACAAAAACGAGCCTTGACTTCCTTGATGAAACTCGAGAGAGTCCCCAAGAACACTGTCACAAAACTAGAGGGACCCTGATGTTACCACAGCAACACTAAAGAGCACCGAGAACCACAAATCAACTAGAAATGAGGCCTGATTCCCGGCATGTGCTCCAGAGCCACCCGAATTCCCCAACAAACATAAGTGGCTTGTCTTCCTTTAAACAACACCAGACAATCCCCGAGAACACCGTCCAAAGTCCAGAGGAACACCAAGTTCAGCAGAACAACTCTTTAAGACAAAACTGCTTAGTCCCCTTCCCCTTTCTTGAGATATGGATTGTCTCCTGACCTTGTGACTAACATTACCCCTTGTTCCCTTGATAAACACTGCAGTTTGTTTGGTTTGCTGAACTCTCTCATTCCCGAAAGAAGTTTCTTGTACTGCAGCCTGTATATACTCATAGAAAAATCATTAAAGCACCTTTGCTCCATCAGAGCTTAGGTCCCCAGGTCTTTTTTTTTTCTCTCTCTCTCTCTTTTTCTCTCTCTCTCTCTATCTTTCTCTGGCTGACTCTCTGGAGCGTGGAGACCCGTCGTGCTCACATTTCTGCCCGGGCTTCTAAGACCCCCTCAAGAGGGCCCCTGGTACCTTGGTGAATGAAGCAAGCCCTGTGTCAAGGAATATATTGGTCCTCTGTGTAAACCAAGGGATATCAGCCTCCTTCTCTCTTTTACTTTCTGATCGCCAACTCCATACCACAAGGTTCCAGTCCATTAAAGGACCCCCAGCAAATGTGGCCAAAGAACAGAGACACTGGTATACGTGGTATATCGGGTGGAGTGACCATGGATCTATTGAGGTCTGTAAATACTAAGGCATGGGTTAAAAGGCTGGCCAGCCCTATTATTTTTCTACTTTACTTCACCACTTCTTTACATTTCAGGGACTTCTGGTTTCACGCCAATGAATAGAGGCTTGCCTTCAAACAGTAGCTGAACATAATCGTTTATTTCCTGATAAATGCAGTTTTGACTTATAAATTTGTCTCCGGGTCAAACGAAAAGTTAAATGATCAGCCACAGAAGGAAAAAATATTAAAATTGATCTCTAGCCCCTATGGGCTCTTATTAAAGCTGTAATTCTGCCATTTCAAGGTACATTCTTGCCCTTCCAATATTCAGCAACAGACAAAACATTTACTATATAAATATAAATTAAATGATTAAACTTTACAAAACTCTCAATTAAAACAATACAAAATATCTCAACATTCTCTTGCTAGCCCTGCCCTGGCTTCTCCAAATGTTTCTCTTCTAACAACAGTCGCGATTCTAAAAGTCTCTTTGTTGGAACCTAATGAAAAGTTACACTAATTTTTAAGCTAGACTACAGGCTGCTATTTCCCATACTGTAATCAGAGAAGAAACCAAAAAAAAAAAAAAAAAAAAGCTAGAGAAATTACTTATTTATGAGAATGTAATTTAGAAATGTCAAAAAGCTATAGCTGCAATTTGTCAGACTAGGATTATTATTGATTATATAAAGGCTTGTCACAATCTAGGATCAAAAATTTAAAAGATGCAAATACTAGCTGAAACAATGCTACAAACTTTTAAAAAGAGAAATGAAGGATGATTTACATGTGGGGATAAAAACCATTTAAAAAGGGACTGCCCTAAGAAGGCTAATAGAGAGCCTCCAAAAATTTGCCCTTGCTGCCACAGAGGAATGCACTGGGCAAAAGACAATAAATTTAAATTTGATATTGAAGGAAAACCTATTCAAGAAACTCCAAAGAGGGGACCTCCCAGGCCCCCTACAACAACAAAGAGGGGCAAATTCTATCTTGTCCCTGAAACCCTCAACGTACAGCAGTGCTGCCATTAATACAACAGCCCTAAATGATTTTTTCCTTTACCCTTAAGCAGTCCCTTTTAGAGTACCTACTGGAGTTTTTGGACCCCTGCCCCCACAAAACTTCAGGCTTTTACAGGGCTGATCTAATTTGGCTTCTAAAGGAAATACTGTTTAGCGTGGAATAATTGATTCAAATTATAAAGGGGAAATTCAAATTATGATGTCAACACAGATTCTATAGCAATTCAAAAGGGGGGGACAAAATTGCACAATTATTTCTTATTGCCTTACACTTCTATTAACTTCTCTAATAATGCATGGAGAGGCAAATTTGGTAATACAGATCAAAAAAATCCTTATTGACATCATTTTTGTTTAAATATGTCTGACCAAATATAAATATCAATATTAATGATAAAAGTTTTTTCTGGTCCCATCAGCACTGGAACTAATATTATCATCATTTCCAAACAATTTTGGCCCAAATCCTGACCTATACAAAACGTCTCTTGTCAAATTGTAGGAATTCCTCAAGCCAAAGTACAAAAAATTTATCAAAATATTCAAATCTACACATATGACAGACCAAAAGGCCAAACTACAACATTAAGAACTTATGTGATAGATGCAACGCTTAATCTATTAGGAAGGGACTTACTTATGCACTGGAAACTCAGATATACATTCCACATTTTTCCTAGGGGCCACTGCTCATTTTACAAACAAAACAGTTATTAAAATAACTGAGAAAATTTTTGAGCCTATTTAGACAAAGCAATGGCCCCTTATGAATGAAAAATTATAAGCTACTAAAGAACTTATAAACACACAATTAAAACGGAAACATATTGAAGAACCTTGCTCTTTTTGGAACTCTCCTATTTTTCTTATACAAAGAAATATAACAAATGGTGTCTCTTAACAGAGTTTGAAAAAGTTAATTCTTTTATGAACCCTATGGGTGCATTTTAACCAGATATCCCTTTACTATTCCTCAAAATTGGCACATTATTATTACTGATTCACAAGATTGCTTTTTTAATATGCCTTTACACCATTTAGACCAGGAGAGATTAACTTTATCTCTCCTTTATACTAATCATATCAGGCCTCATAAAAGATTTCAGTAGACTATGTTACCTCAAGGTATGCTTAAATGTCCTGCTACATCTGCTGCTAAGTCACTTCAGTCATGTCCAACTCTATGCGACCCCAAAGATGTCAGCCCACCAGGCTCCCCTATCCCTGGGATTTTCCTGACAAGAGTACCGAAATAGGGTTCCATTGCCATCTCTATAATAGTTCTAGCATTTGTCAAAATTTTGTAGCCAAGGCTTTACTTCCTATGGGACAACTATTCCATCATGCATATATCACTAATAATATACTATAGCTACAGAAAGGAGAAAGGATATTTTTGACACTGAATGGCTATAATATTCTTTAGACACCAGTGAAAACTGTTGAAAATAAAATCTTTACTGAAATTGCAAACCAGTTCTTGTTGCACATGTAGTAAAGGAAAGGTTAACTTGTTAAAATATTTTTTTTTTTTTTTTAGGACTCCAGTTCTGCCTGGGAAACAAAATTAGGCCTAGGAAAAAACATTAAGTTATCTCTTATCATGTCCTTTGGATACACAGCCCAATCTATCTAGGACTCCAGCAATGAGCAAATTGGTGGAGCTCAAAATAAATAAATAAAACAAAAAATTATTTTAAATTTCAAAAGGAAAACTATACCTATGTATCTAAAATTATCTATGTCTCACTGTATGTTTTTGTTTTTAGATAGTGTGGAGTTAATGAGCTCTATTTGGATTCAGCTTTACATGAACTGAAGGGTGTTCAATATTTGGTATGAATTAAATCTGAATGAGATTTCAAAATAAATATTTGTTAATCTAGTTGGGACATGTCTTGAGTCATCAACATTATATAATACTTTTGTTATGCCTTTATTTGGGGTAAGATAAGATTGTCAACAAAAAGCTAACTCTTTATATATGTATATATATATATATATATATATACACACACACACACACACACACACACACACACACACACACACACAAATATACAGATGAGATGAAATCTTTCAGATTAACTCTATTAAAAAGAATAGTATTTTTGTAAAATTGATCTATTCTCTATAATCTGGAGCGATCTTTTGGGATTAGAGTAACTTAGGTTGCTGGAGTTGTGCTGAACTAAGTAGTAGAAATTTGTTCAATGGCTGGGTCATTTCCAAATGTATTTGGATTTTAAAGCGTTAATTGCTTAACATTGGCTTAATCTTAAAAGGGGTTTTTCTTGCAGAAGAGCTGAAGAGATTTTGATCTGTAAATGAATATAAATATAAATTTGTATTAGAATGGATGTATATACAATATAATATGATATGATAAATATGTTTAATGATCTATAAAATGTTAACATACAAGATATATCATGGTTGCTATAGAAAGGTAAAATATAGTCCAGAGGAACACCAAGTTCAGCACACCATCTTGAGAAAAGCTCCGGGTACCCCAAATCATCTCGAGATGAGAGCTGATTCCCTATTTTTGACTCAAGAGCAATGCCAACATTCCATAAGCACCCGAACTGGAGGCCTCTCTCAGCTATAGATACGTGAGAGGGACCCTGAGTTTGTTGCCTCAAGTGGAATGAACACGGAGATGCAGTGACTTGAAATATGGCCGGATTTCCCTCCAGTGATTGGAATGCAGGCTAGTCTTTCATCTCCCAAGATGAAGGGATGTGTGAATCCCCTGTGGAGACTTTAGAGAAAGCCCTAGTTCCCCACCTCATCTCTACAGGAGGCCTCACATCCCCTTGAAAATTCGAGAGGAACTTGGAGTTAAATGCGTCGAAAGGACAACAAGCCTGATTCCTCTTTCATTTCAATGTATGACAAAAACCACTGAGACTATGTAAAGTACTTAGCCTACAACTAATAAAAATAAATGAAAAAAAATTGATAGGAATCCGACAATCACTGTGGGAACTGAAAGTGACCCTGTGTCTCAAGTCTCACCTAAAGTGGCATCCCTATTGCCCTGCAAAGCCTCGATGAGAATCTCGAGGTGTCCCTCGCAAATAGACATGAGTCCTGACTTCACTGAACAAACGCGATTTTTGAAGGGCCATCCAAGTCCTAACTCGAGAATATACCCCAGGTTCCCGCCGCAACTCGAGGAAAACCGCAAGACTTCCCCCTCGCCGCCAGATGAGGTCCGATTCCCCTGCATTGTGTGCAGAGCAATTCCTTGTTCCACATCAAACACGAAAGGAGCCTGGACTTCCTGGATGGAACTCCAGAGAGTCCCAAACAACACTGTCACAAGTGTAGAGCGACTCTGACGTCATTGCAACAACTTGGAAAAGCTCCGTATTCCCCAAATCAACTCGAGATGAGTCCAGATTCTCCTGCATTGGATGCAGAGCCATCCCAAATTCCCCATCAAAAAAGACAAGTGGCTGGACTTCCTTTAGGCAACTCCAGAGATTCGCTGAGAACACCGTATCAAGTCTAGAAGAACATCAAGTTTAGCACATCAAATCGAGAAAATTTCCATGTACCCCAAATCATCTCGAGAGGAGAGCAGATTCCCTGGCTTTGACAAAAGAGGAACGCCAGGTTTTCACAAGCACCTCAAGAGGAGACTTCTCTCAGCTATAAGAATGTAAGAGGGACCCGGAGTGTGCTGCCTCAAGTAGAATTGACACCGAGATGCCCTGACTCGAAATTTGGCCGGATTTCCCTACAGTGACTTGAATGCAGGCTCGTCTTTCATCTCACAAGATGAAGAGATGTCTGAATCTACAGTGGAGACCCTAGAGAAAGGCCTAGTTCCCCGCCTCATCTGGATAAGAGGCCTCAAATCCCTTTGACAACTCGAGAGGAACGTGGATTTCAATGCTTCAAACGAACACGATGCCTGACTCCTCCTGAAAATTGATAGGAATCCCACTATCCCTGTGACACCTGGAAAGGAACACTGGGACTCCCTGCTCACCTCCAGAGGCCTAGCTATTGCCATGCCATGCCTCGCGGAGATTTCCAATATGTCCCTCGCAACTAGACTGGAGTGATGACATCCCTGAACGATCACGAGTTTTGAAGGGCCATCCCCATCCTGAGTCAGGAATATACACTAGTTTCCCGCAACAACTCAAGAAAAACCATGAGACTTCCCCCTCGCCAACGGATGAGGCTCCATTCCCCTGCAATGCATGCAGAGCAAATCCATGTTCCACATCAAACACGAAAGGAGCCTGGACTTCCTGGATGAAACACCAGACAATCCCGAAGAACACTGTCACATGTCTAGAGGGGCCCTGAGGTCACCGCAGGAACAAGAAAGAGATCCGTGCACCAGAAATCAACTCAAGATGAGGCCCCATTGCCCTGCATTGGCTGCAGAGCCATCCCGAATTCCCCATAAAACACAACAAGGGGCTTGACTTCCTGTAGGTAACTCCAGAGATTTCCGGAAAACAACAAGCAACATCTAGAAGAACACCAAGTTCAGCACCGCAACTCGAGAAAAGCTCCGTGTACCCTAAATCATCTCGAAATGAGAGCGGATTCCCTGTCATTGTTTCAAGAGGAATGAAAACATTCCACAAGCACCTTAAGATGAGGCATCCAGCAGCAGTAGGTATGTGAGCGGTATCTGAGTTTGCTGCCTCAAGAAGAACGGACACCGAGGTGCCCTGACTCGAAATAAGGCCGGATTTCCATGCAGTGACTTGATTGCAGGCTCGTCTTTCATCTCACAAGATGAAGGGATGTCTGAATCCCCTTTGGAGACCCTAGAGAACGCCCTTGTTCACTGACTCACCTCGAAAGCAGTCCTCACATCTCCTTGGCAACTCGAGAATCATGAAGTTCACTACTTGCAAAGGAGACGATGCCTGATTACTCTTGAAAATTGATAGGAAGCCCAATATCACCATGGCAACTGGAAAGGGACACTTGATCTCACACCTCACCTCGATAGGCGCCTCTATTGCCCTGCCAAGCATGGAAGAGTATCCTGATTTGTCCCTCACAACTAGACAGGATTTCTGACGTCACTGAACAAGCACGAGTTTTGAATGGCCATCACTGTTATAACTTGAGAATATACACCAGGTTCCCGCCACAACTGCAGAAAAGCCAGAGACAACCCCTCAATGCGACATGAGGCCTGATACACTGCATTGCGTGCAGTGCAATTCCGTGTTCCCCATCAAATGCGAAACGAGCCTTGACTCCACTGATGGACTCGAGAGAGTCACCAAGAACAATGTCACAAGTCTAGAGGGACCCTGATGTCACCACAACAACACAAAAGGGCTCCGTATTCTGCAAATCAACTCGAGATGAGTCCAGATTCCCCTGCATGTGGTCCAGAGCCATCCTGAATTCCCCATCCAACATGAGAAGTGGCTTGACTTCCTTTAAACAACAACAGAGAATCCCCGAGAACACCGTCCAAAGTCCAGAGGAACACCAAGTTCATCAGAGCAACTCTTTAAGACACAACTGTTTAGTCCCCTTCCCCTTTCTTGAGATATGGATTGTCTCCTGACCTTGTGACTAACATTACTCCTTGTTCCCTTGGTAACCGTTGCAGTTTGTTTGGTTTGCTGAACTCTATCATTCCTGAGAGAAGTTTCTTGAACTGTAGCCTGTATATACTCGTAGAAAAATAATTAAAGCACCTTTGCTCAATTAGAGCTTAGGTCCCCGGATCTTTTTTTTGACTCTCTCTCTCTCTTTTGCTCTCTTTCTCTATCTTTTTCTGGCTGACTCTCTTGAGCGTGGAGACCCATCCTGCTCACCTTTCTGCCCGGGCTTCTAAGACCCCCTCTAGAGGGAACCTGGTACCTTAGTGAGTAATGCAAGCCCTGTGTCAAGGACAATATCGGTCTTCTGTGTAAACCAAGGGATATCAGCCTCCTTCTCTCTTTTACTTTCTGATCGCCAAATCCATACCACAAGGTTCTGGTCCATTAAAAAACTCCAGCAAATGTGGTCAAAGAACAGCGACACTGTAATATGTGGTATATCGGGAGAAGTGACTCATGGACCTATTGAGGTCTGTAAATACTAAGGCATGGGTTAAAAGGCTGGCCAGTCCTATTAATTTTCTACTTTACTTCACCACTTCTTTACATTTCAGGGACTTCTGGTTTCACGCCAATGAATAGAGGCTTGCATTCAAACAGTATTTGAACATAATCTTAGTTTCCTGATAAATGCAGTTTTGAGTTATAAATTTGGCTCCGGGTCAAGGCAAATGTTAAATGAGCAGCCAAAGAAGGAAAAAAAACTATTCCAATTGATCTCTAGCCCCTATGCACTTATTCAAGTTGTAATTCTGACATTTCGAGGTGTATTCTAGCCCTTCCAATATTCAGCAACAGACAAAACACTTAATATATACATATAAATTAAATGATTAAACTTTATAAAAGGCTCAATTAAAACATTACATAATATCTGAAAATTTTCTTGCTAGTCCTGCCCTGGCTGCTACAAATGCTTCTCCTCTGACAACAGTCGCAACTCCAAAAGTCTCTTTGTTGGAACCTAATGAAAAGTTACATTAATTTTTATGCTAGACTAGAAGCTGCTATTTTCCATACTGTAATTGGAGAAGAAACAAACAACAAAAAAAAACAGCTAGATAAATTACTTGCTTATGAGAATGCATATCAGAAAAGTCAAAGAGCTATAGCTGCAATTTGTCAGACTAGGATTATTATTGATTATTTAAAGGCTTGTCACAATCTAGGATGAAAAACTTAAAAGATGCAAATACTAGCTAAAACAATGCTACAAACTTTTAAAAAGAGAAACGAAGGATGCTTTACATGTGGAGATAAAAACCGTTTAAAAAGGGACTGCCCAAAAAGGCTAATAAAAATTTTCCCAAAATTTGCCCTTGCTGCCACAGAGGAATGCACTGGGCCAAAGACAGTCAATTTAAATTTGATATTGAAGGAAAACCTATTCCAAAAAACTACAAAGAGGGGACACCCCAGGTCCCCTACAACAAAAAATAGGGGCAAATTCTATCTTGTCCCTGAAACCTTCAACGTACAGCAGTGCTGCCATTAATACAACAGCCCTAAATGATTTTTTCCTTTACGCTTAAGCAGTGAATTTTAGAGTACCTACTGGAGTTTTTGGACCCCTGCCCCCACAAACCTTCAGGTTTTAGAGGGCTGATCTAATTTGGCTTCTAAAGGAATTAATGTTTGGCGTGGAATAATTGATTCAAATTATAAAGGAGAAATTCAAATTATGATGTCAGCTCAGTTTCTATGGCCATTCAAAAGATGGGACAAAATTGCTCAATTACTTCTTTTGCCTTACACTTCTAGTAACTTCTCTACTAATGTACGGAGAGGCAGATCTGGTAATACAGATCAAAAACAATCCTTATGGACATCATTGTTATTTAAATATGTCCGACCAAATATAAACATAAAAATTAATGGTAAAAGATTTTCTTGACCCTCAGCACTGGGTCTAATATTATAATTTCCAAACTATTTTGGCCCAAATCCTGACCTACACAAAAGGTCTCTTGCCAAATTGCAGGAATTTCTCAATCCAAAATAAAATAAATTTATCAAAATATTCAAATCTTCCAATATGTTAGACCAAATTCCAACCTACAACCTTAAGACCTTATGTGATAGATGCACCCATTAATCTCATAGGAAGGGACTTACTTATACAATGCCAAACTCAGATATACATTCCACATTTTATTTAGGGTCCACTACTCATTTTACAAACAAAACAGTTATTAAAACAACTGAGAAAATTTATGAGCCTATTTAGACAAAGCAATGGCCCGTTACAAAAGAAAAATTACAAGCTACTAAAGAACTTATAAACACACAATTAAAATGGAAACATATTTCAGAATCTTGCTCTTTTTGGAACTCTCCTATTTTTGTTATTCAAAGGAAATATAAAAACTGGTGTCTCTTAACAAAGTTTTAAAAGTTAATTCTTTTTTGAAACATGGTGCTGCATTGTAACCAGAGATCACATTACTATTCCTCAAAATTGGCACATTATTATTACTGATTCACAAGATTGATTTTTTATATGCCTTTACACCCTTTAGACCAGGAGAGACTAACTTTCTCTCTACCTTATACTAATCGTTTCAGGCCTCATAAAAGATTTCAGTAGACTATGTTACCTCGAGTTATGCTTAAAAGTTGTGCTACTGATGCTGCTAAGTCACTTCAGTCGTGTCCTACTCTATGCGACCCCATAAATGTCAGCCCAGCAGGCTTCCCTATCCCTGAGATTCTCCAGACAAGAGTACTGAAATAGGGTCCCATTGCCGTCTCCATAATAGTTCTAACATTTTTCAAAATTTTGTAGCCAAGGCTATATGTCCTATGTGACAAAAATTCCGTCATACATATATCATTAATAAAATAATATAGCTACAAAAAGGAGAAAGGATATTTTTGACACTGAATGGCTATGATATTCTTTAGACTAGAGTGAAAACTGATGAAAATAAAATCTTTATTGAAATTGCAAAACCGGAACTTGATGCACGTGTAGTAAAGGAAAGGTTAACTTGTTAAAATATATATATATATATATTTTCGGAACTCCAGTTCTGCCTGGGAAACAAAAACAGGCTTAAGAAAAAACATTAAGTTAACTCTTATCATGTCCTTGGTATACACAGCCCAGTCTATCTAGGACTCCAGAAATGAGTAAATTGTTGGAGCTCAAAATAAATAAATAAAACAAAACATATTATAAATTTCATAAGGGGAACTCTGTCTATGAATGTATAATTATCTATGTCTCAATGTATGTTTTTGTTTTTAGAGAGTGTTGAGTTAATGGGCTCTATTTTCATTCAACTTTACATGATGTGAAGGGTGTTCAATTTTGGGTATAATATTTAATTGTTAATGTGATTTTGATATCATTATTTGTTAATCTAGTAGGGAGATGTCTGGAGTCATCGACATTATATAATACTTTTGTTATGCCTTGTTTTGGGGTAAGATACGATTGTCAAAAAAAAAGGTAACTCTTTATATATATATATATATATATATATATAAATTTATAAATGAGATGAAAACTTTTAGATAAGCTCTATTAAATATAATTGTATTTTTGATAAAATGATCTATTCTCTATAATCTGGAGTGGTCTCTTGGGATTAAACTGACTTAGGTTGCTGGAGTTCTGCTGATCTAAGTAGTAGAAGTTTGTTGAATGGCTGGGTCATTTCCAAATGAATTAGGATTTTAAAGCGTTAATTGCAGAATATTTGCTTACTCTTACAAGGGAATTTTCTTGCAGAAGAGCTGAAGAGATTTTGAGCTGTTAATGAATATAAATATATATTTGTACTGGAATGGACATATATACAATATAATATGATTTGATAAATATGTTCAATGGTCGATAAAATGCTAGCATACCAGATATTTCCTGGCTGCTATAGAAAAGTAAAATATAGTCCAGAGGAACACCAAGTTCAGTACACCAACTCAAGAAAAGCTCCAGGTACCCGAAATCATCTCGAGATGAGAGCTGATTCCCTATTTTTGACTCAAGAGGAATGCAACTTTCAACAAGCACCTGAACATGAGACTTCTCTTAGCTACAGGTATGTGAGAGGGACCCTGAGTTTGCTGCCTCAAGTGGAATGAACACCGAGATGCAGTGACTCGAAATATGGCCAGGTTTCACTCCAGTGACTTGAATGCAGGCTAGTCTTTCATCTCGCAAGATGAAGGGATGTGTGAATCCCCTGTGGAAACTTTAGAGAAAGCCTATTTCCCCACCTCATCTCGACGGGAGGCCTCACATCCCCTTGAAAATTCGAGAGGAACTTGGAGTTCAATGCGTCAAAAGGACAACAAGCCTGACACCTCTTAAAAATTGATTGGAATCCGACAATCACTGTGGGAACTGAAAGAGACCCTGGGTCTCAAGTCACACGTAAAGAGGCATCCATATTTCCCTGCCAAGCCTCGATGAGAATCTCGAGGTGTCCTTTGCAACTAGATATGAATCTTAAATTCACTGAACAAACTCGAGTTTTGAAGGGCCATCCAAGTCCAAACTCGAGAATATACCCCAGGTTCCAACCGCAACTCAAGAAAAACGGCGAGACTTCCCCCTTGTCACCAGATGAGGTGTCATTCCACTGCATTGGGTGTAGACTAATTCCTTGTTCCACATCAAAAATGAAAGGAGTCTGGACTTCCTGGATGGAACTTCAGAGAGTCCCCAAGAACACTCTCACAAGTCTAGAGGGACCCTGATGTCACCGCAGCAACACAAAAGCGATCCGTGTTCCGCAAATCAACTCGAGATGAGTCTAGATTCCCCTGCATGTGGTCCAGAGCCATCACGCGTGCCCCATCAATCAAGACAAGTGGCTTGACTTCCTTTGGGAAACTCCAGAGAGTCCCCGAGAACAACATCTCAAGTCTAGAAGAACATCAAGTTTAGCACATCAAATCGACAAAAGTTCCATGTACCCCAAATCATCTCGAGAGGAGAGCAGATTCCCTGTCTTTGACAAAAGAGGAACGCCAGCTTTTCATAAGCACATCAAGAGGAGACTTCTCTGATCTATAAGTATGTAAGAGGGACCCAGAGTTTGCTGCCTCAAGTGGAATGGACAACGAGATGCCTGACTCAAAATATGGCCGGATTTCCCTGCAGTGACTTGAATGCAGACTCGTCTTTCATCTCACAAGATGAAAGAATGTCTGAATCCACTGTGGAGACCCTAGAGAAAGCCCTGGTTCCCCGCCTCATCTGGACAGGAGGCCTCACATCCCTTTGACAACTCGAGAGGAACGTGGATTTCAATGCTTCAAAAGAACACGATGCCTGACTCCTCTTGAAAATTGATAGGAAACCCAATATCCATGTGGAACCTTGAAAGGAACACTGGGTCTCCCTCCTCACCTCAAAAACAATGCCTATTGCCATGCCAAGCCTCGAGGAGAATTCCGATGTGTCCCTTGCAACTAGACAGGTGTGCTGACATCGCTGAACGAACACGAATTTTGCTGTGCTATCCCCATCCTGACTCAGGAATATACAGCAGTGTCCCGAAACAAATCAAGAAAAATCATGAGACTTACCCCTCGCCGACGGATGAGGTTTCATTCCCCTGCAATGCATGGAGAGCAAATCCGTGTTCCACATCAAACACCAAAGTAGCTTGGACTTCCTGGATGGAACACCAGAGAATCCTGAAGAACATTGTCACAAGTCTAGTGGCACTGTGGTTACTGCCGTAACACTAAAGAGATCCGTGTACCCGAAATCAAGTCAAGATGAGGCCCGATTTCCCTGAATTGGCTCCAGTGCCATCCCACATTCCGCATAAAACACGACAAGGGGTTTAACTTCCTTCAGGCAACTCCAGAGATACCCCGAAAGCAAAAACCAAAGTCTAGAAGAAACCAAGCTCAGCACCGCAACTCGAGAAAAGCTCCATGTACCCCAAATCATAACAAGATGAGAGCGGATTCCCTGGCATCGTCTCAAGAGGTATGAAGACATTCCACAAGCACCTTAAGATGAGGCATTTCTCAGCAGTAGGTATGTGAGGGGGAATCTGAGTTTGCTGCCACAAGAAGAACGGACAACGAGGTGACCTGACTCGAAATAAGGCCGGATTTCCCTGCAGTGACTTGAATGCAGGATCGTCTTTCCTCTCACAAGATGAAGGGATGTCTGATTCCCCTGTGGAGACCCTAGAGAAAGCCCTAGTTGGCCGCCTCATCTCGACGGGATGCCTCGCATCCCTTTGACAGTGCGAAAGGAACCCTGAGTTCAATGAGTTCAATGTTTCAACAGCAGACGATGCCTGAGTTTGCTTGAAAATTGACAGGAATTCCAATATAACTGTGGCAACTGGAAAGGGAACCTGGGTCTCACGCCTCACATCGAGAGGCGTCCCAAATGTCTTGCCAAACATCGAGGAGAATATCGAGGTGTCCCAAACAACTAGGCAGGAGTCCTGACATAGCTGAATAAACCTGAGGTTTGAAGGACCATCCCCATCTTAACTCGAGATTATTCCCAAGGTTCCTGCTACAACTCGAGAGAAAACATGAAACTTCCTCGCGCTGTGAGAAGAGGCTTGATTCCCATTCATAGACTGTAGAGTAATTTCATGTTTCTCGTCAAAAGGAAAGGAGTCTTGACTTCCTTGATGGAATTCCAGAGAGTCCCCAAGAACACTGTTACAAGTATAGAGGGACCCAGAATTCACAACAGCAGCATGAAAGCACTCCGTGTACCTTCAAATCATTTCGAGATGAGGCCTGAATCCCCTGCATTAGATCCAGAGCCATTCCGCCATCAACATCAGACACAAAAAGTGGCTTGTCATTCCTTAATCAACTCCGGATATAACCTGGGAACACCGTCCGAACTCTAGAGGAATACCAAGTTCAGCACAGCAATTCGAGAAAAGCTCCGTGTACCACAAATCATCTCGAGAATAGAGATGGTTCCATGGGTTCGACTCACATGAAAGACAACTTTCTACAGCACCTCAAGACGAGGAGTTTCTCAGCTCTAGGAATGTAAGAGAGACCCTGAATTTGCTACCCGAAGTGGAATGGACAGCGAGATGCCATGACTCGAAATAAGCCAGATTTCCCTGCAGTGATTTGAATGCAGTATAGTCTTTCATTTCACAAGGTGAAGGGATGTCTGAATCCCCTGTGGAGACTAGAGAAAGCACTAGTTCCCCGCCTCATCTCGACAGGAGGCCTCACATCCCTTTGAAAATTCGAAAGGAACTTGGAGTTCAATGCTTCCAAAGGAGAGGATGCCTGAATCCTATTGAATATTGATAGGAATACCAATATCCCTGTGGCACCTGGAAAGGGAAATTGGGCCCAAAGTCTCAACTAAAAAGGGGTCCCTATTGCCCTGCCAAGCCTCGAGGAGAATCCCGATGTGTCGCTGGCAATTATACATGAGTCCTGACATCGCTGAATAAACACGAGTTTTGAGGGGCCATCCACATCCTAACTCGAGAATATACCTCAGGTTCCCAATGCAACTCGAGAAAAACACGAGTTGCCATATGAGGCCCGATTCCCCTGCATTGCATGCAGAGCAATTCCATGTTCCCCATCAAACATGAGAGGAGTCTGGACTCCCTGGATGGAACTTCAGAGAGTCCCCAAGAACACGGTCACAAGTCCAGATGGACCCTGATGTCACGGCAGCAACACGAAAGGGCTCCGTGTTCCACAAATCAACTCGAGATGTGTCCAGATTCCACTGCATGTGGTACAGAGCCATCCCGAATTACCCATCAAACAGGAGAAATGGCTTGACTTCATATAAACAACAACAGAGAATCCCCGAGAACACTGTCCAAAGTCCAGAGGAACACCAAGTTCAGCAGAGCAACACTTTAAGACAAAACTACTTAATCCCCTTCCCCTTTCTTGAGATATGGCTTGTCTCCTGACTTTTGACTAACATTACTCCTTGTTCCCTTGGTAACCGTTGCAGTTTGTTTGGTTTGCTGAACTCTATCACTCCCGAAAGAAGTTTCTTGTACTGCAGCCTGTATATACTCAGAGAAAAATCATTAAAGCACCTTTGCTCCATTAGATCTTAGGTCCCCGGGTCTTTTTTATCTCTCTCTCTCTTTTTCCCTCTCTCTTTATTTTTTTCTGGCTGACTCTCTTGAGTATGGAGACCCGTCATGCTCACTTTTCGGCCCGGGCTTCTAAGACCGCCTCGAGAGGCGCCTGGTACATTGATGAGTGATGCCAGCCTTGTGTAAAGGAAAATAATGGTCCTCTGTGTAAACCAAGGGATATCAGCATCCTTCTCTCTTTTACTTTCTGATTGCCAACTCCATACCACAAGGATCCTGTCCATTAAAGGACCCCAGCAAATATGGCCAAAGAACAGGGACACTGGTATACGTGGTATATCAGGTGGAGTGACTCATGGATTTATTGAGGTCTGTAAATACTAAGGCATGTGTTAAAAGGCTGGCCAGCCCTATTATTTTTCTACTTTACTTCACCACTTCTTTACATTTCAGGGACTTCTGGTTTCACGCCAATGAATAGAGGCTTGCCTTCAAACAGTAGTTGAACATAATCATTAGTTCCCTGATAAATGCAGTTTTGACTTATAAATTTGGCTCTGGATCAAAGAAAATGTTAAATGAGCAGCCAGAGATGGAAAATCTATTGCAATTGATCTCTAGCCCATATGGTCTCTTATGAAATCTGTAATTCTGCAATTTCAAGGTATATTCTAGCCCTTCCAATATTCAGCAACAGGAAAAACACTTTATATACATATAAATAAAATGATGAATATTAATTAAAGGCTCAATTAAAACAATAAAAAATATCGCAAAATTTTCTTGCTATCCCTGCCCTGGCTGCTCCAAATGCTTCTCCTCTGCCAACAGTCACAACTCCAAAAGTGTCTTTGTTGGAACCTAATGAAAAGTTAGATTAATTTTTAAGCTAAACTAGAAGTAGCTATTTCCCATACTGTAATTGGAGAAGAAACCAAAGAAACAGCTGGAGAAATTACTTGCTTATGAGAATGCATATGAGAAATGTCAAAGAGCTATAGCTGCAATTTGTCAGACTAGGATTATTATTGATTATTTAAAGGCTTTTCACAATCTAGGATCAAAAACTTAAAAGACGCAAATACTAGCTGAAACAATGCTACAACTTTTAAAAAGAGAAATGAAGTATGCTTTACATGAGGAGATAAAACTGTTTAAAAAGGGACTGCCCTAAGAAGGCTAATAAAAAGACTCCAAAAATTTGCCCTTGCTGCCACAGAGGAATGCACTGGGCCAAAGACAGTCAATTTAAATTTGATATTGAAGGAAAACCTATTCCAAGAAACTTCAACAGGGCACCTCCCAGGTCTCCTACAACAAAAAAGAGTGGCAAATTCTATCTTTTCCCTCAAACCGTCAACATCCAGCAGTGGTGCCATTAAAATACCAGCCCTAAATGATTTTTTCCTTTAACCTTAAGTAGTCCCTTCTAGAGAACCTACTGGATTTTTTTGGACCCCTGCCCCCATAATCCTTCAGTTTTTATCCGGCTGATCTAATTTGGCTTCTAAAGGAATTATTGTTCGGTGTGGAAAAATTGATTCAATTTATAAAGAAGAAATTCAAATTCTGATCTTAGCTCAGATTTTATGGCAATTCAAAAAGGGGGGACTATATTACTAAATAACTACCTTTGCCTTTACACTTCTTTTAACTTCTCTACTAATGTACGGAGAGGAAGATTTGGTAATAGAGATCAAAAACAATCCATATGGACATCCTTGTCATTTAAATATGTCTGACAAAATATAAATAATTAATTTAATGGTAAAAGATTTTTTGGACCGATAAGCACTGAGTCTAATATTATCATTTCCAAAATATTTTGGCCCAAATCCTGACCTATACAAAAGGTCTCTTGCCAAATTGCAGGAATTTCTCAAACCAAAGTACAAGAAATTTATCAAAATATTCAAATCTACACATATGATAGACCAAAAGGCCAACCTACAACATTAAAACCTTATTTGATAGATGCACCCCTTAATCTAATAGGAAGGGACTTACTTATGCAATGGCAAACTCAGATATATATTCCACATTTTTCCTAGGGGCCACTGCTCATTTTACAAACAAAACAGTTATTAAAGTAACTGAGAAAATTTATGAGCCTATTTAGACAAAGCAATGGCCCCACATGAAAGAAAAACTTCAAGCTACTAAAGAACTTATAAACACACAATTAAAATGGAAAGATATTGAAAAATCTTGCTCTTTTTGGAACTCTGCTATTTATGTTGTACAAAGGAAATATAACAAATGGCGTCTCTTAACAGAGTTTAAAAAAGTTAATTCTTTTTTGAATTCTGGGGCTGCATTGTAACCAGAGATCACATTACTATTCCTCAAAACTGGCACATTATTATTAGGATTCACAATATTGATTTTTTAATATGCCTTTACACCTTTTAGACAGGGAGAGACTAACTTTCTCTCTCCCTTATCCTTATCATATCGGGCCTCATAAAAGTTTTCAGTAGACGATGTTACCTCAAGGTATGCTTAGAAGTCCTGCTACTGCTGCTGCTAAGTCACTTCAGTCGGGTCCTACTTTACGCGACCCCATAGATGTCAGCACACCAGGCTACCCTTTCCCTGACATTCTCCAGACAAGAGTACTGAAATAGGGTTCCATTGCCATCTCCATAATAGTCCTAGCATTGGTCAAAATATTGTAGCCAAGTCTTTACGTCCTATGTGACAAAAATTCCCTCATGCATATATCATTAATAGTATACTATAGCTACATAAAGGAGAAAGGATATTTTTGACACTGAATGGCTATGATATTCTATAGTATCCAGTGAAAACTGATGAAAATAAAATTTTTATTGAAATTTCAAAACAAGCACTTGATGCACGTGCAGTAAAGGAAAGGTTATCTTGTTAAAATATATATATATTTTTTTCGGAACTCCACTTCTGCCTGGGAAACAAAAATAGGCCTAAGAAAAAACCGTAAGTTAACTCTTATCATGTCCTTGGGATACACAGCCCACTCTATTTAGGACTCCAGCAATGAGCAAGTTGGTGGAGCTCAAAATAAATAAATAAAACAAAAAGTTATTTGAAATTTCATAAGGGGAACTATGTCTATTTATCTAAAATTATCTATGTCTCAATGTATGTTTTTGTTTTTGGAGACTGTGGAGTTAATGGGCTCTATTTGGATTCAAGTTTACATGAACTGAAGGGTGTTCAATTTTGGGTATAATATTTATATAATTGTTAATGTGATTTCGATATCATTATTTCTTAATCTAGTAGGGAGATGTCTGGAGGCATCGACATTATATAATACTTTTGTTATGCCTTGTTTTGGGGTAAGATAAGATTGTCAAAAAAAGGTACTCTTTATATATATATATATGTATATATATATATATATATTTATAAATGAGATGAAAAATTTTACATAAGCTCTAATAAATATAATTGTATTTTTGATAAAATGATCTATTCTCTAAAATCTGGATTGGTCTCTTGGGATTAGAGTGACTTAGGACTCTGGAGCTGTGCTGATCTAAGTAGTAGAAGTTTGTTGAATGACTGGGTCATTTCCAAATGAATTAGGATTTTAAAGCATTAATTGCTGAACACTGGCTTACTCTTACAAGGGGATTTTCTTGCAGAAGAGCTGAAGAGATTTTGAGCTCTTAAAGAATATAAATATATATTTGTACTGGAATGGACATATATACAATATAGTATGATTTGATAAATATTTTCAATGATCTATAAACTGCTAGCATACCAGATATTTCCTGGTTGCTCTAGAAAACTAAAATACAGTCCAGAGGAACACCAAGTTCAGTACACCAACTCAAGAAAAGCTCCGGGTACCCAAAATCATCTCTAGATGAGAGCTGATTCCCTATTTTTGACTCAAGAGGAATGCAACTTTCCACAAGCACCTGAAAAGGAGGCTACTCTTAACTAGAGGTATGTGAGAGGGACCCTAAGTGTGCTGCCTCAAGTGGAACGAACACCGAGATGCCGGGACTCGAAACATGGTCGAATTTCCCTCCAGTGACTAGAATGCAGGCTAGTCTTTCATCTCCCAAGATAAAGGGATGTGTGAATCCCCTGTGGAGACTTTAGAGAAAGCCATAATTCCCCGCCTCATCTCGACAGGAGGCCTCACATCCTCTTGAAAATTCGAGAGGAACTTGGAGTTCAAAGCATCAAAAGGACAACAAGCCTGACTCTTCTTAAAAATTGATAGGAATTCAACAATCACTGTGGGAACTGACAGGGACCCTGGGTTTCAAGTCTCACCTAAAGAGGCATCCCTATTGCCCTGCCAAGCCTCGATGATAATGTCGAGGTGTCCCTCACAACTACACATGAGTCCTGGCTTTGCTGAACAAACTCGAGTTTTGAAGGGCCATCCAAGTCCTAACTCGAGAATATACCCAAAGTTCCCACCGCAACTCGAGATAAACGGCGAGACTTCCCCCTCGCCGTCAGATGAGGTCCGATTCCCCTGCATTGGTGCAGAGCAATTTCTTGTTCCACATCAAACACGAAAGGAGCCTGTACTTCCAGGATAAAACTCCAGAGAGTCCTCAAGAACACTGTCACAAGTTTAGAGGCACCCTGATATAACCCCAGCAACATGAAAGAGCTCCGAGTTCCCCAATTCATCTCGAGATGAGTCCAGATTCCACTGCATTGTCTGCAGAGCCATCCCGCGCTCCCCATCAAACAAGACAAGTGGCTTGACCTCATTTGGGCAACTCCAGAGATTCCCGGAGAACATCGCCTCAAAACTAGAAGAACATCAACTTTAGCGCATCAAATCGAAAAAAGTTTCATGTACCACAAATCATCTCGAGAGGAGAGCAGATTCCCTGGCATTGACAAAAGAGGAACACCAGCTTTTCATAAGCACTACAAGAGGACACTTCTCTGAGCTATACGTATGTAAGAGGGACCCGGAGTTTGCTGCCTCAAGTGGAATGGACACCGAGATGCCCTGACTCGAAATATGGCCGGATTTCCCTGCAGGGACTTGAATGCAGGCTTTGCTTTTATCTCACAAGATGAAGGAATCTCTGAATCCCCTGTGGAGACTAGAGAAAGCACTAGTTCCCTGCCTCATCTCGACAGGAGGCCTCACATCCCATTGAAAATTCGAAAGGAACTTGGAGTTCAATGCTTCCAAGGGAGAGGATGCCTGAATCCTATTGAAAATTGATAGGAATCCCAATATCCCTGGGGCACCTAGAAAGGGAACTTGGACCCAAAGTCTCAACTAAAGATGGGTCCCTATTGCAATGCCAAGCCTCAAATATTATCCCAAAGTGTCCCTGGCATCTAGACATGAGGCCTGACATCGCTGAATAAACAAGAGTTTTGAAGGGCCATCCACGTCCTAACTCGAGAATATACCCCAGGTTCCCGCTGCAACTCGAGAAAAACCACGAGACTTCCCCCTCGCACCCAGATGAGGCCCGATTCCCCTGCATTGCATGCAGAGCAATTCCATGTTCCGCATCAAACATGAAAGGAGACTCGACTTCCTGGACGGAATTTCAGAGTCCTCAAGATCACTGTCATAGGTCTAGAGGGACCCTGATGTCACCGCAGTAACCGGAAAGGGCTCAGTGTTCCACAAATCAACTCGAGTTGTGTCCAGATATCCCTGCTTGTGGTCCAGAGCCATCCCGAATTCCCCATCAAACAGAAGTGGCTTGACTTCCTTTAAATAACAATGGAGAATCCCCGAGAACACCTTCCAAAGTCCAGAGGCACACCAAATTCAGCAGAGCAACACTTTAAGACAAAACTGCTTAATCCCCTTCCCCTTTCTTGAGATATGGATTTTCTCCAGACCTTGTGACTAACATTGCTCCTTGTTCCCTTGGTAACCATTGCAGTTTGTTTGGTTTGCTGAACTCTATCATTCCCGAAAGTAGTTTCTTGTACTGCATCCTGTATATACTCATAGAAAAAATCATTAAAGCACCTTTGCTCCATTAGAGCTTAGGTTCCGGGTTCTCATTTTGTCTCTCTCTCTCTTTTTCTTTCTCTCTCTATCATTTTCTGGCTGACTCTCTTGAGCGTGCAGACCCGTCGTGCTCACTTTTCTGCCCGGGCTTCTAAGACCCCCTCGAGATGGCGCCCGGTACATTGATGAGTGATGCCAGCATTGTGTGAAGGACAATATTGGTCCTGTGTGTAAACCAAGGGATATCAGCCTCCTTCTCTGTTTTACTTTCTGATTGCCAACTCCATACCACAAGATTCTGGTGCATTAAAGGACCCCAGCAAATGTGGACAAAGAACAGAGATACTGGTATATGTGGTATATCAGGTGGAGTGACTCATGGATCTATTGAAGTCTGTAAATACTAAGACATGGGTTAAAAGGCTGGCCAGCCCTATTATTTTTCTACTTTACTTCACCACTTCTTTACATTTCAGGGACTTCTGATTTCACGCCAGTGAATAGAGGCTTGCCCTCAAACAGTAGTTGAACATAATCCTTAGTTTCCTCATAAATGCAGTTTTGACTTATAAATTTGGCTCAGGGTCAAAGAAAATGTTAAATGAGCAGCCAGAGAAGGAAAAACTATTGCAATTGATCTCTAGACCATATGGGCTCTTATTAAATCTGTAATTCTGCCATTTCAAGGTATATTCTAGCCCTTCCAAAATTCAGCAACAGGCAAAACACTTTATATACATATAAATAAAATGATGAAAATTTACTATAGGCTCAATTAAAACAATAAAAAATCTCAAAATTTTCTTGCTATCCCTGCCCTGGCTGTTCCAAATGCTTCTCCTCTGCCAACAGTCGCAACTCCAAAAGTCTCTCTGTTGGAACCGAATGAAAAGTTACATTAATTTTTAAGTTAAACTAGAAGTTACTATTTTCCATACTGTAATTGGAGAAGAAACCAAAAAAACCGCTGGAGAAATTACTTGCTTATGAGAATGCATATGAGAAATGTCAAAGAGCTTTAGCTGCAATTTTTCAGACTAGGATTATTTTTGATTATATAAAGGCTTGTCACATCCTAGTAACAAAAACTGAAAAGATGCAAATACTAGCTGAAACAATGCTACAACCTTTTAAACAGAGAAATGCAGGATGCTTTACATGTTGAGATAAAAACCCTTTAAAAAGGGACTGCCCTAAGAAAGCTAAAAAAAAAAGCCTCCAAAAATTTGTCCTTGCTGCCAAAGAGGAATACACTGGGCCAAAGACAGGCAATTTAAATTTGATATTGAAGGAAAACCTATTTCAACAAACTCCAAAGAGGAGACCTCCCAGGTCCCCTACAACAAAAAAGAGGGGCAAATTCTATCTTTTCCCTCAAACCCTCAACGTCCAGCAATGCTGCCATTAATATACCAGCCCTAAATGATTTTTTCGTTTACCCTTAAGCAGTCCCTTCTAGAGAACCTACTGGCGTTTTTGGACCCCTGTCCCCACAAAGCTTCAGGCTTTTACAGGGCTGATCTAATTTGGCTTCTAAAGGAATTACTGTTCGGCCTGGAATAATTGATTCAATTTATAAAGGAGAAATTCAAATTGTGATGTCAGTTCAGATTTTATGGCAATACAAAAGGGGGGACAAAATTGCTCAATTACTGCTTTTGCCTTACACTTTCATTAAATTCTGTACTAATGTGCTGAGTGGAAGATTTGGTAATACAGATCAAAAACAATCCATATGGACATCATTTTCATTTAAAAATGCCCAACAAAATATAAATAAAAAAATTAATGGTAAAAGATTTTCCGGAACCCTAAGCACTTAGTCTAATATTATCATTACCAAAGTATTCTGGCCCAAATCCTCACCTATACAAAAGGTATCTTGCCAAATTGCAGGAATTTTTCAAGCCAAAGTACAAAAATTTATCAAAATATTCATATCTACACATATGATAGACCAAATGGCCAACCTACAACATTAAGACCTTATTTGATAGATGCACCCATTAATCAAATAGGAAGGGTCTAACTTATGCAATGGCAAACTCAGATATACATTCCACATTTTTCCTAGGGGCCACTGCTCATTTTACAAACAAAACAGTTATTAAAGTAACTGAGAAAATTTATGAGCCTATTTAGACAAAGCAATGACCCTTTATGAAAGAAAAATTACAAGCTACTAAAGAACTTATAAACACACAATTAAAATGGAAACATATTGAAGAATCTTGCTCTTTTTAGAACTGTCCTATTTTTGTTGTACAAAGGAAATATAACAAATGGTCTCTCTTAACAGAGTTTAAAAAAGTTAATTCTTTTTTGAAACCTGGGGCTGCATTGTAAGGAAAGATCCCGTTATCATTCTTCAAAATTGACACATTATTATTACTGATTCCCTAGATTGTTTTTTAATATGCCTTTACACCCCTCAAAGAGGGAGAGACTAGCTTTCTCTCTCCCTTATCCTTATCATATCGGGCCTCATAAAAGATTTCAGTAGATGATGTTACCTCAAGGTATGCTTAGAAGTCCTGCTACTGCTGCTGCTAAGTCACTTCAGTCGTGTCCTACTCTATGCGCCCCCATACATGTCAGCCCACCAGGCTCCCCTATCCCTGAGATTCTCCAGACAAGAGTACTGAAATAGGGTTCCACTGCCGTCTCCATAATAGTCCTAGCATTGGTCAAAATATTGAGCCAAGGATTTACGTCCTAAGTGACAAAAATTCCCTCTTGCATATATCATTAATAATATACTACAGCTACATAAAGGAGAAAGGATATTTTTGACACTGAATGGATATGATATTCTTTAGATTCCAATGAAAACTGATGAAAATAAAATCTTTATTGAAATTGCATAACAATTACTTGTTGCACGTGCAGTAAAGGAAAGGTTAACTTGTTAAAATATATATATATTTTTTTCGGAACTCCAGTTCTGCCTGGGAAACAAAAATTGGCCTAATAAAAAACCTTTAGTTAACTCTTATCATGTCCGGGGGATACACAGCCCACTCTATCAAGGACTCGAGCAATGAGCAAATTGGTGGAGCTCAAAATAAATAAATAAAACAAAAAGATATTTTAAATTTCATAAGGGGAAGTATGTCTATCTATCTAAAATTTTCTATGTCTCAAATGTATGTTTTTGTTTTTGGAGAGTGTGGAGTTATTGGGATCTATTTGGATTCAAGTTTACATGAACTGAAGGGTGTTCAATTTTGGGTATAATATTTATTTAATTGTTAATGTGATTTCAATATCATTATTTGTCAAGCTAGTAGGGAAATGTCTGGAGTCATCGACATTATATAATACTTTCGTTATGCCTTGTTTTGGGGTAAGATACGATTGTCAAAAAAAAGGTAACTCTTTATATATATATATATATAAAATTTATAAATGAGATGAAAACTTTTAGATAAACTCTATTAAATATAATTGTATTTATGATAAAATGATCTATTCTCTATAATCTGGAGTGGTCTCTTGGGATTAAACTGACTTAGGTTGCTGGAGTTGTGCTGAACTAAGTAGTAGAAGTTTGTTGAATGGCTTGGTCATTTCCAAATGAATTAGGATTTTAAAGCATTAATTGCAGAACATTTGCTTACTCTTACACGGGGATATTCTTGCAGAAGAGCTGAAGACATTTTGAGCTGTTAATGAATATCAATATATATTTGTACTGGAATGGACATATATACAATATAATATGATTTGATAAATATGTTCAATGGTCTATAAAATGCTAGCATACCAGATATTTCCTGGTTGCTATAGAAAAGTAAAATATAGAACAGAGGAACACCAAGTTCAGCACAGCATATCAAGAAAAGCTCCGGGTACCCGATATCATCTCGAGGTGAGAGCTGATTCCCTATTTTTGACTCAAGAGGAATGCAACTTTCAACAAGCACCTGAACAGGAGACTTCTCTTAGCTACAGGTATGTGAGAGGGACCCTGAGTTTGCTGCCTCAAGTGGAACGAACACCGAGATGCCAGGACTCGAAATATGGCCAGATTTCCCTCCAGTGACTAGAATTCACGCTAGTCTTTCATCTCGCAAGATGAAGGGATGTGTGAATACCCTGTGGAGACTTTAGAGAAAGCCTTAGTTCCCCGCCTCATCTCGACAAGAGGCCTCACATCCTCTTGAAATTTCGAGAGGAACTTGGAGTTCAATGCATCAAAAGGACAACAAGCCTGACTCTTCTTAAAAATTGATAGGAATCTGACAATCACTGTGGGGACTGAAAGGGACCCTTGGTCTCAAGTCTCACAGAAAGAGGCATCCCTATTGCCCTGCCAAGCCTCGATGAAAATCTCGAGGTGTCCCTCGCAACTACACATGAGTCCTGGCTTTGCTGAACAAATTCGAGTTTTGAAGGGCCATCCAAGTCCTAACTCGAGAATATACCCCAGGTTCCCGCCGCAACTCGAGGAAAACGGTGAGACATCCCCCTCGCCTCCAGATGAGGTCCGATTCCCCTGCATTAGTGCAGAGCAATTTCTTGTTCCACATCAAACACGAAAGGAGCCTGGACTTCCTGGATGAAACTCCAGAGAGTCCTCAAGAACACTGTCACAAGTTTAGAGGAAATGTGACGTCACCGTGACGTCACTGCAGCAACATGAAAGAGCTCCGAGTTCCCCATTTCAACTCGAGATGAGTCCAGATTCCCCTGCATTGTCTGCAGAACCATCCCGCGCTCCCCATCAAACAAGACAAATGGCTTGACCTCCTTTGGGCAACTCCAGAGTTTCCCGGAGAACACCGCCTCAAGTCTAGAAGAACATAAACTTTAGCACATCAAGTCGAGAAAAGTTCCATGTACCACAAATCATCTCGAGAGGAGAGCAGATTCCCTGGCTTTGACAAAAGAGGAACACCAGCTTTTCATAAGCACTTCAAGAGGAGACTTCTCTGAGCTATAAATATGTAAGAGGGACCCGGAGTTTGCTGCCTCAAGTGCAATAGACACCGAGATGCCCTGACTCGAAATATGGCTGGATTTCCCTGCAGAGACTTGAATGCAGGCTCGGCTTTCATCTCACAGGATAAAGGGATGTCTCAATCCCTTGTGGAGACCCTAGAGAAAGCCCTGATTCCCCATCTCATCTGTACAAGTGGCCTCACATCCCTTTGACATCTCGAGAGGAACGTGATTTCAATGCTTCAAAAGAACACGATGCCTGACTCCTCTTGAAAATTGATAGGAATCCCAATATCACTGTGGCACCTGGAAAGGAACGCTGAGACTCCGTCCTCACCTCAAGAGGCGTGCCTATTGCCATGCCAAGCCTCGAGGAAAATTCCGATGAGTCCCTCGCGACTAGACAGGAGTGCTGACGTCACTGAACGAACTCGAGTTTTGAAGGGCCATCCCCATCCTGACTCAGGAATATACACCAGTTTCCCGCAGCAACTCAAGAAAAACCATGAGACTTAACCCTCGCCAACGGATGAGGCTCCATTCCCCTGCAATGCATGCAGAGCAAATCCGTGTTCCACATCAAACACCAAAGTAGCTTGCACTTCCTGCATGGAACAACAGAGAATACCGAAGAACACTGCCACAAGTCTATAGTGGCAACTAGACATGAGTCCTGACATCGCTGAATAAACACGGGTTTTGAAGGGCCATCCAGGTCCTAATTCGAGAATATATCCCAGGTTCCGGCCACATCTCGAGAAAAACCACGAGACTTCACCCTCGCTGCCAGATGAGGCCCGATTACCCTGGAATTTCATGCAGAGCAAATCCGTGTTCCCCATCAAACATGAAAGGAGTCTGGACTTCCAGGATGGATCTCCAGAGAGTCCTCAAGAAAACTGTCAAAAGTTTAGATGCACCCTGACGTCATCGCATCAATATGAAATAGCTACGTGTTCCCCAATTCAACTCGAGATGAGTCCAGATTCTCCTGCACTGTCTGCAGACCCATCCTGCATTCCCCATCAAGCAAGACAAGTGGCTTGACTTCCTTTGGGCAACTCCACAGATTCCCCGAGAACACCATCTCATGTCTAGAAGAACATCAAATTTAGCACATCAAATCGAGAAAAGTTCCATGTACCCAAATCATCTCGAGCGGAGGCAGATTTCCTGGCTTTGACAAAAGTGGAAAGCAAGCTTTCCATAAGCACCTTAAGTGGAGACTTCTCTGATTTATAAATATGTAGGAGGGACCCGGAGTGTGCTTCCTCAAGTGGAATGGACACCGAGATGCCCTGACTCGAAATATGGCCGGATTTCCCCGCAGTGACTTGAATGCAGGCTCGTCTTTCACCTCAAAAGATGAAGGGATGTCTGAATCCCCTGGGGAGACGCTAGAGAAAGCCCTAGTTCCCCGCCTCATCTGGACAAGAGGCCTCACATTCCTTTGACAACTCTAGAGGAACGCGGATTTCAATACTTCAAAAAAACATGATGCCTGACTCCTCTTGAAAATTGATAGGAATCCCAATATCCCTGTGGCACCTGGAGAGGTAACCCTGGGAATCCCTCCTCACCTCGTGAGGCGTGCCTATTGCCATGCCAAGCCTCTAGGAGAATTGCGATGTGTCCCTCGCAACTAGACAGGAGTGCTGACGTCGCTGAACGAACACGAGTTTTGAAGGGCCATCCCCATCCTTACTCAGGAATATACACCAGTTTTCCGCAACAACTGAAGAAAAACCATGAGACTTCCCCCTCGCCAACGGATGAGGCTCCATTCCCCTGCAATGCATGCAGAGCAAATCCGTGTTCCACATCAAACACCAAAGGAGCCTAGAATTCCTGGATGGAACACCAGACAATCCCGAAGAACACTGTCACAAGTCTATAGGGGCCCTGAGATCAACGCAGCAACACGAAAGATATCTGTGTACCCAAAATCAACTCAAGATGCGGCCCCATTGCCCTGTATTGGCTCCAGACCCATTCCACATTCCCCATCAAACACGACAAGTGGCTTAACTTTCTTCGTGCAACTCCAGAGATTCCCCGAAAACAACAACCAAAGTCTAGAAGAACACCAAGTTCAGCACCGCAACTCGAGAAAAGCGACGTGTACTACAAATTATCTCAAGATGAGAGCGGATTCCCTGGCTTCGTCTCAAGAGGAATGAAGACATTCCACAAGCACCTTAAGATGAGGCATCTCCAGCAGTAGGTATGTGAGGGGAAATCTGAGTTTGCTGCCTCAAAAAGAACGGACACCGTGGTGCCCTGACTCAAAATAAGGCCAGAATTTCCTGCAGTGACTTGAATGCAGGCTCGTCTTTCATCTCACAAGATGAAGGGATGTCTGAATCCCCTGTGGAGACCCTAGACAAAGCTGTAGTTCACCGCCTTTTCTCGACGGGATGCCTCACATCCCTTTGACAAAGCAAAAGGAACCCCCAGTTAAATGAGTTCAATGTTTCAAAAGGAGACGACGCCTGAGTCCGATTGAAAATTAACAGGAATTCCAATATCAATGTGGCAACTGGAAAGGGAACCTGGGTCTCACGCCTCACCTCAAGAGGCGTCCCTAATGAACTGCCAAGCGTCGAGAATACCGAGGTGTTCCAAGCAACTAGACAGGGGTCCTGACGTCGCTGAACAAACCCAAGTTTTGTAGGGCCTTCCCCAACTTAACTCGAGAATATTCCCAAGGTTCCTGCTGCAACTCGAGAAAACCCATGAAACTTCCCCGCGCTGTGAGAAGAGGCTCGATTCCCAATCATAGATTGTAGAGTAATTTCGTGTTTCTAGTCAAAAAGAAAGGAGCCTTGACTTCCTTGATGGAACGCCAGAGAGTCCCCAAGAACACAGAGACAAGTATAGAGGGACCCAGAAGTCACAACAGCAGCATGAAAGCACTCCGTGTACCCTCAAATGATCTCGAGATGAGGCCTGAATCCCCTGCATTAGATCCAGAGCCATTCCGCCTTCAACATCAAACACAACAAGTGGCTTGTCTTTCCTTAATCAACTCTGGAGATAACCCGGGAACACCGTCCCAACTCTAGAGGAACACCAAGTTCAGCACAGCAACTCAAGAAAACCTCCATGTACCACAAATCATCTCGAGAGTAGACATGATTCTATGGGTTCAACTCAAATGAATGCCAACATTCTACAGCACCTCAAGACGAGGAGTTTCTCAGCTATAGGAATGTAAGAGAGACCCTGAGTTTGCTGCCCCAAGTGGAATGAACACCGAGATGCCCTGACTCGAAATAAGGCCAGATTTCCCTGTAGTGATTTGAATGCAGGATCGTCTTTCTTTTCACAATGTGAAGGGATGTCTGAGTCCCCATTGGAGACTTTAGAGGAAGCATTAGTTCCCCGCCTCATCTCGACAGGAGGCCTCACATCCCTCTGAAATTTCAAAAGGAACTTGGAGTTCAATGCGTCTAAAGGAGATGATGCCTGAATCCTATTGAAAATTGATAGGAATCCCAATATCCCTGTGGCACCTGGAATGGGAACATGGGTCCCAAGTCTCAACTAAAGAGGGGTCCCTATTGCCCTGCCAAGACTCGAGGAGAATCACAATGTGTCCCTGGCAACTAGACATGACTCTTGACATCGCTGAATAAACACAAGTTTTGAAGGGCCATCCACGTCCTAACTCGAGAATATACCCGGGTTCCCACCGCAACTCGATAAAGAACCATGAGACGTCCCCTCGCTGCTAGATGAGGCCCGATTCCCCTACATTGCATGCAGAGCAATTCCGTTTTCACCATCAAACATGAAAGTAGTCTGGACTTCCTGGATGGAACTTCAGAGAGTCCCCATGAACACTGTCACAAGTCTAGAGGGATCCTAATGTCACCGCAGTAAAAGAAAGGGCTGTGCGTTCTGCAAATCAACTCGAGATGAGTCCAGATTCCCCTGCATGTGCTCCAGAGCCATCCCGAATTCCCCATCAAACACGAGAAGTGGCTTGACTTCATTTAAACAACAACAGAGAATTCCCGAGAACACCTTTCAAAGTCCAGAGGAACACCAAGTTCAGCAGAGCAAATCTTTAAGACAAAACTGCTTAGTCCCCTTCCCCTTTCTTGAGATATGGATTGTCTCCTGACCTTGTGAATAACATTACTCCTTGTTCCCTTGGTAACCGTTGTAGTTTTTTTGGTTTGCTGAACTCTATCATTCCCGAAAGAAGTTTCTTGTACTGCAGCCTGTAGATACTCATAGAAAAATCATTAAAGCACCTTTGCTCCATTAGAGCTTAGGTCCCCGGGTCTTTTTTTGTCTCTCTCTCTCTTTCTTTTTCGGGCTGACTCTCTGGAGCGTGGAGACCTGTCGTGCTCACTTTTCTGCCCAGGCTTCTAGGACCCCCTCGAGAGGGCGCCTGGTACCTTGGTAAGTGATGCAAGACCTGTGTCAAGGACAATATTGGTCCTCTGTGTAAACTGAGGGATATCACTGTCCTCCTCTCTTTTTACTTTCTGAGCACCAACTCTGTACCACAACGTCCATTAAAGGACCCGAGCAAATGTGGCCAAATAACAGGGACACTGGTATACATGGTATATCAGGTGAAGTGACTCTTGGACATATTGAGGTCTGTAAATACTAAGGCATGGGTTAAAAGGCTGGCCAGCCCCATTCTTTTTCTACTTTACTCCACCACTTCTTTATATTTTAGGAACTTCTGGTTTCAGGCCAATGAATAGAGGCTTGCCTTCAAAGAGTAAGGGATCATAATCCATAGTTTCCTGATAGATGCAGTTTTGATTTATAAATTTGGTTCCAGGTCAAAGAAAATGTTGAATGAACAGCCAAAGAAGAAAAAATCATTCCAACTGATCTCTAGCCCCTATGGGCTCTTATTAAAGCTGTAATTCTGCCATTTCAATGTATATTCTAGCCCTTCCAATATTCAGCAACAGACAAAACCCTTATTATATACATATAAATTAAATGATTAAGCTTTACAGAAGGCTCAATTAAAACAATACAAAATATGTCAAAATTTTCTTACTATCCCTGCCATGACTGATCCAAATGCTTCTCCTCTGCCAACAGTGGCAACTCCAAAAGTCCCTTTGTTGGAATCTAATGAAAAGTTACATTAATTTTTAAGCTAGACTAGAAGCTGCTATTTCCCATACTGTAATTGGAGAAGAAACTTAATAAACAGCTAGAGAAATTACTTGCTTATGAGAATGCATATCAGAAATGTCAAAGAGCTATAGCTGCAATTTGTCAGACTAGGATGTTTATTGATTATTTAAAGGCTTGTCACAATCTAGGATCAAAAACTTTAAAGGTGCAAATACTAGCTGAACCAATGCTACAAACTTTTAAAAAGAGAAATGAAGGATGCTCTACATGTGGAGATAAAAACCGTTTAACAAGGGACTGCCCTTAAAAGGCTAATAAAAAGCTTCCAAAAAGTTTGTGCTTGCTGACAAATAGGAATGCACTGGGCCAAAGAGAGTAGATTTAAATTTGATATTGAAGGAAAACCTATTCCAAGAAACTCCAAAGAGGGGACCTACCACAAAAAAGAGGGGCAAATTCTATCTTTTCCCTCAAACCCTCAATGTCCAACAGTGCTGCCATTAATATACCAGCCCTCAATGATTTTTTCCTTTGCCCTTAAGCAGTCCCTTCTAGAATACCTACTGGAGTTTTTTGACCCCTGCCCCACAAAACCTCAGGCTTTTAGAGGGCTGATCTAATTTGGCTCCTAAAGGGATTAGTGTTCGGCGTGGAATAATTGATTCAAATTATAAAGGAGAAATTCAAATTATGATGTCAGCTCAGATTCTCTGGCAATTCAAAAGGGGGCACTATATTGCTCAATTACGTCTTTTGCCTTACACTTCTATTAACTTCTCTAATAATGTACGAAGAGCAGATTTGGTGATACAGATCAGAAACAATCCTTATGGACATCTTTGTTATTTAAATATGTCCAACCAAATATAAATATCAAAATTAATGGTAAACGATTCTCTGGACCCTCAGCACTGTGTCTAGTATTATCACTTCCAAACTATTTTGGCCCAAATCCTGTCCTATACAAAAGGTCTCTTGCCAATATTGCAGGAATTTCTCAAGCCAAAGTACAATAAATTTATCAAAATATTCAAATCTTCACACATGATAGACGAAAAAGAAAACATAAAACATTAAGACCTTATGCTATAGATGCACCCCTAATCAAATAGGAAGGGACTTACTTATGCAATGGTAAACTCAGATAAACATTCCACATTTTTCCTAGGGGCCACTGCTCATTTTACAAACAAAACAGTTATTGAAATAACTGAGAAAATTTATGATCCTATTTAGACAAAGCAATGGCCCCTTACGAAAGAAAAATTACAAGCAACTAAAGTACTTATAAACACACAATTGAAATGGAAACATATTGAAGAATCTTGCTCTTTATGGAACTCTCCTACTCTTGTTATACAAAGAAAATATAACAAATGGTGTCTCTTAAAAGAGTTTAAAAAAGTTAATTCTTTTTAGAAACATGGTTCTGCATTTTAACCAGAGATCCCATTAGTATTTCTCAAAATTGGAACATTATCACTACTGATTCACAAGATTGATTTTTTAATATGCCTTTACACACCTTAGATCTGGAGAGACTAACTTTCTTTCTCCCTTATCCTAATCATATCGGGCCTCATAAAAGATTTTAGTAGACTATGTTACCTCAAGGTATGCTTAAAAGTCATGCTACTGCTGCTGCTACGTCACTTCAGTCGTGTCCTACGCTTTGCGAACGCATAGATGTCAGCCCACCAGGCTCCCATATCCCTGAGGTTCTCCAGACAAGAGTACTGAAATAGCGTTCCATTGCCATCTCCATAATAGTCCTAGCATTTGTCAAAATTTTGTAGCCAAGTCTTTACGTCCTATGTGACAAAAATTCCCTCAAGCATATAATATTAATAATATACTGTAGCTACAAAACGAGAAAGGATATTTTTGACACAGAATGGCTATGATATTCTCTAGACTCCAGTGAAAACTGATGAAAATAAAATCTTTATTGAAATTGAAAAAACCGGTACATGATGCACATGTATTAAAGGAAAGTTTAACTTGTTAAAATATATTTATTTTTTTGGAACTCCAGTTCTGCCTGGGAAACAAACATGGCCTAAGAAGAAACCTTAAGTTAACTCTTATCATGACAGTGGCATACGCAGCCACTCTATCTAGGACTCCAGCTATCAGCAAATTGGTGGGGCTCAAAATATATAAATAAAACAAAAAGATATTTTATATTTCATAAGAGGAACTATGTATATGTATCTAAAATTATCTATGTCTCAATGTATGTTTTTGCTTTTAGATAGTGTGGAGTTAATGGGCTCTATTTGGATTCAGCTTTACATGAACTGAAGGGTGTTCAATGTTGGGTATAATGTTTATTTAATTGTGAATGTGATTTCAATATAATTATTTATTAATCTAGTAGGGACGTGTCATGAGTCATCAACATTATAAAATACTTTTGTTATGCCATGATTTGGGTTAAGATACGATTGTCAAAAAAAGGTAACTCTTTATAAATATATATATATATATATATATATATATATATGATGAAAACATTTAGATAAGCTCTATTAAAAAGAATTTAAATTTTGAAAAATGATCTATTCTCTATAATTTGGAGTTGCCTCTTGGGATTAGAGTGAATTATGTTGCTGGAGTTGTGCTGTAATAAGTAGTAGAAGTTTGTTTTATGGCTGGGTCCTTTCCAAATGAATTAGTATTTTAAAGTTTTAATTGCTGAACATTGGCTTACTCTTACAAGGGGATTTTCTTGCAGAAGAGCTGAAGGGATTTGGAGCTGTTAATGAATATAAATATATATTTGTATGGAATGGACGAATATACAATATAATATTATGTGATAAATATGTTCAATGATCTATAAAGTGCTAACAAACAAGATATTTCTTGGTTGGTATAGAAAAGTAAAATATAGTCCCGAGGAACACCAAGTTCAGCACACCAACTCAAGAAAAGTTCTGGGTACCTCAAATCATCTCGATATGAGAGCTGATTTCCTATTTTTGACTCAAGAGGAATGCAACTTTACACAAGCACCTCAAAAGGAGGCCTCTCTTAGCTGTAGGTATGTGAGAGGAACCCTGATTTTGCTGCCTCAAGTGGAATGAACACCGAGATGCAGTGACTCGAAATATGGCCTGATTGCCATCCAGTGACTGGAATGCAGGCTAGACTTTCATCTCCCAAGATGAACGGATGTGTGAATTCCCTGTGGAGACTTTAGAGAAAGCCCGAGTTCCCCGCCTCATTTCGACAGGAGGCCTCACATCCCCTTGAAAATTCGAGAGGAACATGGAGTTCAATGTGTCAAAAGGACAACAAGCCTGAGTCCTCTTATAAATTGATAGGAATCCAACAATAACTATGGGAATTGAAAGGGACCCTGGGTCTCAAGTCTCACCTAAAGAGGCATCCCTATTGCCCTGCCAAGCCTCGATGATAATCTCGAGGTGTCCCTCTCAACTCGACACGAGTCCTGACTTCGCTGAAGAAACTCGAGTTTTGAAGGGCCATCCAAGTCCTAACTCGAGAATATATTCCAGGTTCCCACTGCAACTCGAGAAAAACAGCGAGACTTCCCCTAGCCACCAGATGACATGAGTCCTGAATTTGCTGAACCAACTCGAGATTTTAAGGGCCATCCAAGTACTAACTCGAGAATATACCCCAGGTTCCCAATGCAACTAGACAAAAGAACACGCGTCTTCCCCCTTGCTGCCAGATGAGGCCCGATTCCCCTGCATTGAATGCAGAGCAATTCCGTTTGCCCCATCAAACATGAAAGGAGTCTGGACTCCCTGGATGGAATTTCAGAGAGTCCCCAAGAACACTGTCACAAGTCTAGAGGGACCCTAATGTCACCACAGCAACAAGAAAGGGCTCTGTGTTCCGCAAATCGCCTCGAGATGAGTCCAGATTCCCCTGCATGTGCTCCAGAGCCATCCCGAATTCCCCATCAAACACGAGAAGTGGATTGGCTTCCTTTAAACAACAACAGAGTATCCCCGAGAACACCGTCCAAAGTCCAGAGGAACACGAAGTTCAGCAGAGCAACTCTTTAAGACAAAACTGCTTAGTCCCCTTCCCCTTTCGTCAGATATGGATTGTCTCCTGACCTTGGGACTAGCATTACTCCTTGTTCCCTTGGTAACCGTGGCATTTTGTTTGGTTTGCTGAACTCTATAATTCCCGATAGAAGTTTCTTGTACTGCAGCCTGTATATACTCATAGAAAATCATTAAAGCACTTTGCTCCATTAAAGCTTAGGTCCCCGGGTCTTTTTTTGTTTCTCTCTCTTTCTCTCTCTCTCTCTCTATTTTTCTGGCTGACTCTCTGGAGCGTGGAGAACCGTCGTGCTCGCATTTCTGCCCGGGCGTCTAGGACCCCCTCAAGACGGCGCCTGGTACCTTGGTGAGGGATGCACGCCCTCTGTCAAGGACAATATTGGTCCTCTGTGTAAACCACGGGATATCAGCCTCCTTCTCTCTTTTCCTTTCTGATCGCCAACTCTGGACCACAAGGTTCCAGTCCATTAATGGACCCCAGCAAATATGGCCAAAGAACAGGAACACTGGTATATGTGGTATATCGGGTGGAGTGACTCATTGACCTATTGAGGTCTGTAAATACTAAGGCATGGGTTAAAAGGCTGGCCAGCCCCATAATTTTTCTTCTTTGCTCACCACTTCTTTACATTTCAGGGACTTCTGTTTTCACACAAGTGAATAAAGGCTTGCCTTCATACAGTAGTAGTACATAATCCTTAGTTTCCTGATAAATGCTGTTTTGACTTATAAATTGGGCTCCTGGCAAAGAAAATGTTAAATGAGCAGCCAAAGAAGGAAAAATTATTCCAGTTGATCTCTAGCCTTATATGCGCTCTTATTAATGCTGTAATTTTGACGTTTCAATGTATATTTTAGCACTTACAATATTCAGCAACAGACAAAACACATAGTATATTCATATAAATTAATGATTAAACTTTACAAAAGGCTCAGTTAAAAACAATACAAAATATCTCAAAATGTTCTTGCTAGCCCTGCTCAGACTGCTCCAAATGCTTCTCCTCTGCCAACAGTCAAAACTCCAAATGTCTCTTTGTTGGAACCTAATGAAAATTTACCTTAATTTTTAAGCTAGACTAGAAGCTGCTATTTCCCATACTGTAATCGGAGAAGAAACCAAAAAAACAGCTAGAGAAATTATTTGCTTATGAGAATGCATATCAGAAATGTCAAAGAGCTATAGCTGCAATTTGTCAGACTAGGATTATTATTGATTATATAAAGCTTTGTCACAATCTAGGATCAAAAACTTTTAAGGGGCAAATACTAGCTGAAGCAATGCTATAACCTTTTAAAAAGAGAAATGAAGGATGCTTTACATGTGGATATAAATAACGTTTAAAAAGGGACTGCCCTAAGAAGGCTAATAAAATGCTTCCAAAAAATTTGCCTTTGCTGCCTAAGAGGAAAGCACTGGGCCAAAGACAGTAAATTTAAATTTGATATTGAAAGAAAAAATATTTCATGAAACTCCAAAGAGGGGACCTCCCAGGTCCCCTATAACAAAAAAGAGGGGCAAATTCTGTCTTTTCCCTCAAACCCTCAACGTCCAGCTGTGCTGCCATTAATATACCAGCCCTAAATGATATTTTCCTTTACCCATAAGCAGTCCCTTCTAAAGTACCTACTGGAGTCTTTGGGCCCCTTCCCCCACAAAACTTCAGGCTTTTATAGGGCTGATCTAATTTGACTTCTAAAGGAAATACTGTTTAGCGTGGAATAATTGATTCAAATTATAAAGGGGAAATTCAAATTATGATGTCAACACAGATTCTATGGCAATTCAAAAGGGGGGACAAAATTTCACAATTACTTCTTTTGCCTTACACTTCTATAAACTCCTCTACTAATGTACGGAGAGGCAATTTGGAAATACAGATCAAAAACAATTCCTATGTACATCATTGTTATTTAATTATGTCCGACCCTATATAAATATCAAAATTATGGTAAAATATTTTCTGGACCCCTCAGCAATGGGTCTAATATTGTCATTTCGAAAGTATTATGGCCCACATCCTGACCTATACAAAAGGTCTCTTGACAAATTGCAGGAATTTCTCAAGCCAAAATACAATAAATTTATCAAAATATTCAAATCTACACTTATGATAGACCAAAAGGCCAACCTAAAACATTAAGGCTGTATGTGATAGATGCACCCCTTAATCTCATAGGAAGGGACTTACTTAAGCAATGGCAAACTCAGATATACATTCCACATTTTTCCTAAGGGCCACAGCTCATTTTACCAACAAAGCAGTTATTAAAATAATGGAGAAAATCTATGAGCCTATTTAAACAAAGAAATGTTCCCTTATAAAGAAAAATTACAAGCTACTAGAGAACTTATGAACACACAATTAAAATAGAAACATATTGAAGAATTTTGCTCTTTTTGGAACTCTCCTATTTTTGTTATACAAAGGAAATATTACAAATGGTGTCTCTTAACAGAGTTTAAATATGTTAATACATTTTTGAAATCTGGGGCTGCATTGTAACCAGAGATCCCATTACTATTCCTCAAAATTGGCACATTATTATTACTGATTCACAAGATTGATTTTTTAATATGCCTTTACATCCTTAAGACCAGGAGAGAATAACTTTCTCTCTCCCTTTTCCTAATCATATCGGGCCTCAGAAAGATTTCAGTAGACTATGTTACCTCATGGTATGCTTAAAAGTCCTGCTACTGATGCTGCTAAGTCACTTCCGTCGTGTCCTACTCTATGCGACCACATAGATGTCAGCCCACCAGGCTCCCCTATCCCTGAGATTCTCCAGACAAGAGTACTGAAATAGGGTTCCATTGCCGTCCCCATAACAGTCTTAGCATTTATCAAAATTTTGCAGCCAGGCTTTACGTCCTATGTGTCAAAAATTCACTCATGCATATATCATTAATAATACACAATAGCAACAAAACTGAGAAAATATTTTTGACACTGAATTGCTATGATATATTTTAGACTCCAGTGAAAACTGATGAAAATAATATCTTTATTGAAATTGCAAAACCGGTACTTGATGCCCGTGTAGTAAAGGATAGGTTAACTTCTTAAAATAGTTTTTTTTTCTTTTTTTTTCGGAATTTCAGTTCTGCCTGGGAAACAAAAGTAGGCCTAAGAAAAAACCTTAAGTCAACTCTTATCATGTCCTTGGCATATGCAGCCCACTCTATCTTGGATTCTAGCAATGAGCAAATTGGTGGAGCCCAAAATAAATAAATAATCAAAAAGATATTTTAAATTTCATTAGGGGAACAATGTCTATGTATCTAAAATTATCTATGTATCAATGTATGGTTTTGTTTTTAGATAGTGTGGAGTTAATGGGCTTTATTTGGATTCAGCTGTACATGAACTGAATGGTGTTCAATGCTGGGTATAATATTTATTTAATTGTGAATGTAATTTCAATATAATTATTTGTTAACCTAGTTGGGACATGTCTTGAGTCATCAACATTATATAATACTTTTGTTATGCCTTGATTTGGGGTAAGATACGATTGTCAAACAAAAGTTAACCTTTAATCTATACATATATATATATGTATATGTATGTATATATATATATATATATATATATATAGATAGATAGATAGATAGATAGATATAGATATAGATATAGATGAGATGAATTCTTTTAGATAAGCTCTATTATAAAAAATTGTATTTTTGCTAAAATGATATATTCTCTATAATCTGGAGTGGTCTCTTGGGATTAGAGTGACTTAGGTTGCTGGAGTTGTGCTGAACTAAGAAGTAGAAATTTGTTGAATGGCTGGGTCATTTCGAAATGAAGTAGGATTTTAAAGCGTTAATTGCTGAACACTGGCTTAATCGTACAAGGGGATTTACTTGCAGAAGAGCTGAAGTGATTTGGAGCTGTTAATGAATATAAATATATATTTGTACTGGAATGGATATATATACAATATATTATGATTTGATAAATACGTTCAATGATCTATAAAACTACCATACAAGATATATCATGGTTGCTATAGAAAAGTGAAATATAGTCCAGAGGAACACCTAGTTCAGCACACCAACTCAAGGAAAGTTTCGGGTACTCCAAATCATCTCAAGATGAAAGCTGATTCTCTATTTTTGACTCAAGAGGAATGCAACTTTCCAGAAGCACTTTAACAGGAGGCCTCTCTTAGCTACAGGTATGTGAGAGGGACCCTGAGTTTGCTGCCTCAAGTGGAATGAACACCGAGATGCCGTGACTCAAAATATGGCCGGATTTCCCTCCAGTGACTTGAATGTAGGCTAGTCTTTCATCTCCCAAGATGAAGGGATGTGTGAATCCCCTGTGGAGACTTTAGAGAAAGCACTGGTTCCCCGCCTCATCTCGACAAGAGGCCTCACATCCCCGTGAAATTTCGAGAGGAACTTGGAGTTCTATGCGTCAAAAGGACAACAAGCCTGACTCCTCTTAAAAATTGATAGGAATCCGACAATCACTGTGGGAACTGAAAGGGACACTGGGACTCAAGTCTCATCTAAAGAGGCATCCCTATTGCCCTGCCAAGCCTCAATGAGAATTTCGAGGTGTCCCTCGTAACTAGACATGAGTCCTGACTTTGCTGAACAAACTCGAGTTTTGAAGGGCCATCCAAGTCCTAACTCGAGAATATCCCCCAGGTTCCCACCACAACTCGACAAAAGAACACGAGACTTCCCCCTCGCTGCCAGATGAAGCCCGATTCCCCTGCATTGCATGCAGAGCAATTCTGTGTTCCCCATCAAACATGAAAGGAGTCTGGACTTCCTGGATGGAACTTCAGAGAGTTCCCAAGAACACTGTCACTACTCTAGCGGGACCCTGATGTCACCGCAGCAACAAGAAAGGTCACTGTGTTCCGCAAATCGACTCGAGATGAGTCCAGGTTCCCCTGCATGTGCTCCAGAGCCATCCCGAATTCCCCATCAAACACGAGAAGTGGATTGGCTTCCTTTAAACAACAACAGAATATCACTGAGAACACCGTCCAAAGTCCAGAGGAACACCAAGTTCAGCAGAGCAACACTTTAAGACAAAACTGCTTAGTCCCCTTCCCCTTTCTTCAGATATGGATTGTCTCCTGACCTTGTGACTAGCATTACTCCTTGTTCCCTTGGTAACTGTTGCAGTTTGTTTGCTTTGCTGAACTCTATCATTCCCGATAGAAGTTTCTTGTACTGCAGCCTGTATATACTCATAGAAAATCATTAAAGCACTTTGCTCCATTAGAGCTAAGCTCCCCTGGTCTTTTTTTGTTTCTCTCTATTTTCCTCACTCTCTCTCTATTTTTCTGGCTGACTCTCTGGAGCGTGGAGACCGGTCATGCTCACTATTCTGCCCCGACTTCTAAGACCCCCTCGAGAGGGTGCCTGGTACCTTGGTGAGGGATGCACGCCCTCTGTCAAGGACAATATTGGTCCTCTGTGTAAACCACGGGATATCAGCCTCCTTCTCTCTTTTCCTTTCTGATCGCCAACTCTGGACCACAAGGTTCCAGTCCATTAATGGACCCCAGCAAATATGGCCAAAGAACAGGAACACTGGTATACGTGGTATATCGGGTGGAGTGACTCATTGACCTATTGAGGTCTGTAAATACTAAGGCATGGGTTAAAAGGCTGGCCAGCCCCATAATTTTTCTTCTTTGCTCACCACTTCTTTACATTTCAGGGACTTCTGTTTTCACGCAAGTGAATAAAGGCTTGCCTTCATACAGTAGTAGTACATAATCCTTAGTTTCCTGATAAATGCTGTTTTGACTTATAAATTGGGCTCCTGGCAAAGAAAATGTTAAATGAGCAGCCAAAGAAGGAAAAATTATTCCAGTTGATCTCTAGCCTTATATGCGCTCTTATTAATGCTGTAATTTTGACGTTTCAATGTATATTTTAGCACTTACAATATTCAGCAACAGACAAAACACATAGTATATTCATATAAATTAATGATTAAACTTTACAAAAGGCTCAGTTAAAACAATACAAAATATCTCAAAATGTTCTTGCTAGCCCTGCTCAGACTGCTCCAAATGCTTCTCCTCTGCCAACAGTCAAAACTCCAAATGTCTCTTTGTTGGAACCTAATGAAAATTTACCTTAATTTTTAAGCTAGACTAGAAGCTGCTATTTCCCATACTGTAATCGGAGAAGAAACCAAAAAAACAGCTAGAGAAATTACTTGCTTATGAGAATGCATATCAGAAATGTCAAAGAGCTATAGCTGCAATTTGTCAGACTAGGATTGTTATTGATTATATAAAGGCTTGTCACAATCTAGGATCAAAACTTTTAAGGGGCAAATACTAGCTAAAGCAATGCTATAATCTTTTAAAAAGAGAAATGAAGGATGCTTTACATGTGGATATAAATATCGTTTAAGAAGGGACTGCTCTAAGAAGGCTAATAAAATGCTTCCAAAAAATTTGCCTTTGCTGCCTAAGAGGAAAGCAATGGGCCAAAGACAGTAAATTTAAATTTGATATTGAAGGAAAAAATATTCCAAGAATCTCCAAAGAGGGGACCTCCCAGGTCCCCTACAACAAAAAAGAGGGGCAAATTCTGTCTTTTCCCTCAAACCCTCAACGTCCAGCAGTGCTGCCATTAATATACCAGCCCTAAATGATTTTTTCCTTTACCCTTAAGCAGTCCCTTCTAGAGTACGTACTGGAGTTTTTGGACCCCTGCCCCCACAAACCTTCAGGCTTTTACAGGGCTGATCTAATTTGGCTTCTATAGGAATTACTGTTTGGCGTGGAATAATTGATTCAAATTATAAAGGAGAAATTCAAATTATGATGTCAGCTCAGATTCTACGGCAATTCAAGAGGGGGGACAAAATTTCACAATTAGTTTTTTTGCCTTACACTTCTATTAACTCCTCTACTAATGTAGGGAGAGGCAGATTTGGTAATATAGATCAAAAACAATCCTTATGGACATCATTGTTACTTAAATATATCCGACCAAATATAAATGTCAAAATTAACAGTAAAATACTTTCTGGACCCCTCAGCAATGGGGTCTAATATTATAATTTCGAAAGTATTTTGGCCCAAATCCTGACTATACAAAAGGTCTCTTGCCAAATTGCAGGAATTTCTCAAGCCAATATACAATATATTTATCAAAATATTCAAATCTACACGTAGGTTAGACCAAAAGGCCAACCTAAAACATTAAGGCTGTATGTGATAGATGCACCCATTAATCTCATAGGAAGGGTCTTACTTATGCAATGGCAAACTAAGATATACATTCCACATTTTTCCTAGTGGCCACAGCTCATTTTACCAACAAAGCAGTTATTAAAATAATGGAGAAAATTTATGAGCCTATTTAAACAAAGCAATGTTCCCTTATAAAGAAAAATTACAAGCTACTAAAGAACTTATGAACACACAATTAAAATAGAAACATATTGAAGAATTTTGCTCTTTTTGGAACTCTCCTATTTTTGTTATACAAAGGAAATATTACAAATGGTGTCTCTTAATAGAGTTTAAAAATGTTAATACTTTTTTGAAATCTGGGCCTGCATTGTAATCAGAGATCCCATTACTATTCCTCAAAATTGGCACATTATTATTACTGATTCACAAGATTGATTTTTTAATATGCCTTTACATCCTTAAGACCAGGAGAGAATAACTTTCTCTCTCCCTTTTCCTAATCATATTGTGCCTCAGAAAGATTTCAGTAGACTATGTTACCTCATGGTATGCTTAAAAGTCCTGCTACTGATGCTGCTAAGTCACTTCAGTTGTGTCCTACTCTATGCGACCACATAGATATCAGCCCACCAGGCTCCCCTATCCCTGAAATTCTCCAGACAAGAGTACTGAAATAGGGTTCCATTGCCGTCTCCATAACAGTCCTAGCATTTGTCAAAATTTTGCAGCCAAGGCTTTAGGTCCTATGTGACAAAAATTCCCTCATGCATATATCATTAATAATACACAATAGCAACAAAACTGAGAAAATATTTTTGACACTGAATTGCTATGATATATTTTAGACTCCAGTGAAAACTGATGAAAATAATATCTTTATTGAAATTGCAAAACCGGTACTTGATGCCCGTGTAGTAAAGGATAGGTTAACTTCTTAAAATAGTTTTTTTTTTTTTTTTTTTTTTCGGAATTTCAGTTCTGCCTGGGAAACAAAAGTAGGCCTAAGAAAAAACCTTAAGTCAACTCTTATCATGTCCTTGGCATATGCAGCCCACTCTATCTTGGATTCTAGCAATGAGCAAATTGGTGGAGCCCAAAATAAATAAATAATCAAAAAGATATTTTAAATTTCATTAGGGGAACAATGTCTATGTATCTAAAATTATCTATGTATCAATGTATGGTTTTGTTTTTAGATAGTGTGGAGTTAATGGGCTTTATTTGGATTCAGCTGTACATGAACTGAATGGTGTTCAATGCTGGGTATAATATTTATTTAATTGTGAATGTAATTTCAATATAATTATTCTAAACCTAGTTGGGACATGTCTTGAGTCATCAACATTATATAATACTTTTGTTATGACTTGGTTTGGGGTAAGATACGATTGTCAAACAAAAGTTAATCTTTAATCTATACATATATATATGCATATGTATGTATATATATATATATAGATAGATAGATATAGATATAGATATAGATGAGATGAATTCTTTTAGATAAGCTCTATTATAAAAAATTGTATTTTTGCTAAAATGATATATTCTCTATAATCTGGAGAGGTCTCTTGGGATTACAGTGACTTAGCTTGCTGGAGTTGTGCTGAACTAAGAAGGAGAAATTTGTTGAATGGCTGGGTCATTTCGAAATGAATTAGGATTTTAAAGCGTTAATTGCTGAACACTGGCTTAATCTTACAAGGGGATTTACTTGCAGAAGAGCTGAAGTGATTTGGAGCTGTTAATGAATATAAATATATATTTGTACTGGAATGGATATATATACAATATATTATGATTTGATAAATACGTTCAATGATCTATAAAACTACCACACAAGATATATCATGGTTGCTATAGAAAAGTGAAATACAGTCCAGAGGAACACCTAGTTCAGCACACCAACTCAAGGAAAGCTTCGGGTACCCCAAATCATCTAGAGATGAAAGCTGATTCTCTATTTTTGACTCAAGAGAAATGCAACTTTCCAGAAGCACTTTAACAGGAGGCCTCTCTTAGATATTGGTATGTGAGAGGGACCCTGAGTTTGCTGCCTCAAGTGGAATGAACACCGAGATGCCGTGACTCGAAATATGACTGGATTTCCATCCAGTGATTGAATGCAGGCTAGTCTTTCTTCTCCCAAAATGAAGGGATGTGTGAATCCTCTGTGGAGACTTTAGAGAAAGCACTAGTTCCCCGCCTCATATCGACAGGGGGCCTCACATCCCCTTGAAAATTCGAGAGGAACTTGGAGTTCAATGCGTCAAAATAAAACAAGCCTGACTCCTCTTAAAAATTGATAGGAATCCAACAATCACTGTGGGAACTGAAAGGGACACTGGGTCTCAAGTCTCACCTAAAGAGGCATCCCTGTTGACCTGCCAAGCCTCAATGAGAATTTCGAGGTGTCCCTCGCAACTAGACATGTGTACTGACTTTCCTGAATAAACTCGAGTTTTGAAGGGCCATCCAAGTCCTAACTCGAGAATATCCCCCAGGTTCCCACCACAACTCGACAAAAGAACACGAGACTTCCCCCTCGCTGCCAGATGAGCCCAATTCCCCTGTATTGCATGCAGAGCAATTCCGTGTTCCCCATCAAACATGAAAGGAGTCTGGTCTTCCTGGATGGAACTTCAGAGAGTCCCCAAGAACACTGTCACAAGTCTAGAGGGAACCTGATGTCACCGCAGCAACAAGAAAGGTCACTGTGTTCCGCAAATCGTCTCGAGATGAATCCAGATTCCCCTGCATGTGCTCCAGAGCCATCACGAATTCCCCATCAAACACGAGAAGTGGCTTGACTTCCTTTAAACAACAACACAGTATCCCCGAGAACACCGTCCAAAGTCCAGAGGAACACCAAGTTCAGCACAGCAACTCCTTAAGAAAAAACTGCTTAGTCCCCTTCCAGTTTTTTGAGGTATGGATTGTCTCCTGACCTTGTGAGTAGCGTTACTCCTTGTTCCCTTGGAAACCGTTGCAGTTTGTTTGGTTTGCTGAACTCTATCATTCCCGAAAGTAGTTTCTTGTACTGCAGCCTGTATATACTCATAGAAAAATCATTGAAGCACCTTTGCTCCATTAGAGCTTAGGTCACCGGGTCTTTTTTTATTTTCTGTCTCTCTTTCTCTCTCTCTCTCTCTATTTTTTCTGGTGACTCTCTGGAGCGTGGATAGCCATAGTTCTCACTTTTCAGCCCGGGGTTCTAAGACCCCCTCAAGAGGGCGCCTGGTACCTTGGTGAGTGATGCACGCCCTGTGTCAAGGACAATATTGATCCTGTGTGTAAACCACAGGATATCAGCCTCCTTCTCTCTTTTCCTTTCTGATCGCCAACTCTGGACCACAAGGTTCCGGTCCATTAATGGACCCCAGCAAATGTGGTCAAAAACAGGGACACTGATAGATGTTTTATATCGGTTGGAGTGACTCATGGACCTATTGAGGTCTGTAAATACTAAGGCATGGGTTAAAATCCTGGCCAGCCCCATTATTTCTCTACCTTGCTCAGCATTTCTTTACATTTCAGGGACTTCTGGTTTCACGCAAGTGAATAGAGGCTGGCCTTCAAACAGTAGTAGAACATAATCCTTAGGTTCCTGATAAAGGCAGTTTTGAATTATAAATTTTGCGCCTGTCAAAAAAATGTGAAATGAGCAGCCAAAGAAGGAAAAATTATTCCAATTGATCTCTAGCCTATGTGCGCTCTTATTAAAGCTGTAATTCGGCCATTTCAATGTATATTTTGCCATTCCAATATTCAGCAACAGACAAAACACATATTATATACATATAAATTAAATGATTAAACTTTGCAAAAGGCTCAATTAAAACAATACAAAATATCTCGAAATGTTCTTGCTAGCCCTGCACTGGGTGCTCCAAATGCTTCTCTTCTGCCAACAGTCGCAACTCCAAAAGTCTCTTTGTTGGAACCTAATGAAAACTTACCTTAATTTTTAAGCTAGACTGGAAGCTGCTATTTCCCATACTGTAATCGGAGAAGAAACCAAAAAAACAGCTAGAGAAATTACTTGCTTATGAGAATTCATATCAGAAATGTCAAAGAGCTATAGCTGCAATATGTCAGATTAGGATTATTATTGATTATATAAAGGATTGTCACAATCTAGGATCAAAAACTTAAAAGATGCAAATATTAGCTGAAACAATGCTACAATCATTTAAAAAGAGAAATGAAGTATGCTTTACATGTGGAGATAAATACCGTTTAAAAAGGGACTGCCCTATGAAGGCTAATGAAAAGCTTCCAAAAATTTGCCCTTACTGCCACAGAGGAAAGCACTGGGCCAAAGACAGCAAATTTAAATTTGATATTGAAGGAAAACCTATTCCAGGAAACTCCAAAGAGGGGACCTCCCAGGTCCCCTACAACAAAAAGAGGGGCAAATTCTATCTTTTCCCTCAAGCTATCAACGTCCAGCAGTGGTGCCATTAATATACCAGCCCTAAATGATTTTTTCCTTTACACTTAAGCAGGCCCTTCTAAAGTACTTACTGGAGTTTTTGGACCCCTGCCCCCACAAACCTTCAGGCTTTTACAGGGCTGATCTAATTTGGCTTCTATAGGAATTACTGTTTGGCGTGGAATAATTGATTCAAATTATAAAGGAGAAATTCAAATTATGATGTCAGCTCAGATTCTATGGCAATTCAAGAGGTGGGACAAAATTTCACAATTACTTTTTTTTCCTTACACTTCTATTAACTCCTCTACTAATGTAGGGAGAGGCAAATTTGGTAATATAGATTAAAAACAATCCTTTTGGACATCATTGTTACTTAAATATATCCGACCAAATATAAATGTCAAAATTAACGGTAAAATACTTTATGGACCCCTCAGCAATGGGTCTAATATTATCATTTCGAAAGCATTTTGGCCCACATCCTGACTATACAAAAGGTCTCTTGCCAAATTGCAGGAATTTCTCAAGCCAATATACAATAAAATTTTCAAAATATTCAAATCTACACGTAGGTTAGACCAAAAGGCCAACCTAAAACATTAAGGCTCTATGTGATAGATGCACCCATTAATCTCACAGGAAAGGTCTTACTTATGCAATGGCAAACTCAGATATACATTCCACATTTTTCCTAGGGGCCACAGCTCATTTTACCAACAAAGCAGTTATTAAAATAATGGAGAAAATTTATGAGCCTATTTAAACAAAGAAATGGCCCCTTATAAAGAAAAATTACAAGCTACTAGAGAACTTATGAACACACAATTAAAATAGAAACATATTGAAGAATTTTGCTCTTTTTGGAGCTCTCCTATTTTTGTTATACAAAGGAAATATTACAAATGGTGTCTCTTAACAGAGTTTAAAAAAGTTAATACTGTTTTGAAATCTGGGGCTGCATTGTAACCAGAGATCCCATTACTATTCCTCAAAATTGGCACATTATTATTACTGATTCACAAGATTGATTTTTTAATATGCCTTTACATCCTTAAGACCAGGAGAGAATAACTTTCTCTCTCCCTTTTCCTAATCATATCGGGCCTCAGAAAGATTTCAGTAGACTATGTTACCTCATGGTATGCTTAAAAGTCCTGCTACTGATGCTGCTAAGTCACTTCCGTCGTGTCCTACTCTATGCGACCACATAGATGTCAGCCCACCAGGCTCCCCTATCCCTGAGATTCTCCAGACAAGAGTACTGAAATAGGGTTCCATTGCCATCTCCATAACAGTCCTAGCATTTATCAAAATTTTGCAGCCAAGGCTTTAGGTCCTATGTGTCACAAATTCCCTCATGCACATATCATTAATAATACACAATAGCAACAAAACTGAGAAAATATTTTTGACACTGAATGGCTATGATATACTTTAGACTCCAGTGAAAACTGATGAAAATAATATCTTTATTGAAATTGCAAACCCGATACTTTATGCCTGTGTAGTAAAGTAAAGGTTAACATCTTAAAATAGTTTTTTTTTTTTTTTTTTTTTTTCGGAATTCCAGTTCTGCCTGGGAAACAAAAGTAGGCCTAAGAAAAAACCTTAAGTTAACTCTTATCATGTCCTTGGCATATGCAGCCCACTCTATCTTGGATTCTAGTAATGAGCAAATTGGTGGAGACCAAAATAAATAAATAATCAAAAAGATATTTTAAATTTCATTAGGGAAACAATGTCTATGTATGTAAAATTATCTATGTATCAATGTATGGTTTTGTTTTTAGATAGTGTGGAGTTAATGGGCTCTATTTGGATTCAGCTTTACATGAACTGAAGGGTGTTCAATTTTGGGTATAATATTTATATAATTGTGAATGTAATTTCAATATAATTATTTGTTAACCTAGTTGGGACATGTCTTGAGTCATCAACATTATATAATACTTTTGTTATGCCTTGGTTTGGGGTAAGATATGATTGTCAAACAAAAGGTAAACTTTAATCTATGCATATATATATGTATATATATGTATATATATATATATATATATATAGATAGATAGATAAAGATATAGATATAGATGAGATGAAAACTTTTAGATAAGCTCTATTATAAAAAATTGTATTTTTGATAAAATTATCTATTCTCTATTATCTGGACTGGTCTCTTGAGATCAGAGTGCCCCAGGTTGCTGGAGTTGTTCTGAACAAAGTATTAGAAGTTTGTTGGACGGCTGGGTCATTTCCAAATGAATTAGTATTTTAAAGCGTTAATTGCTGAACACTGGCTTACTCTTACAAGGGGATTTTCTTGCAGAAGAGCTGAAGAGATTTTGAGCTGATAATGAATATAAATATATATTTGGACTGGAATGGACGTATGTACAATATAATATGATTTGATAAATATGTTCAATGATCTATAAAATGCTAACATACAAGATATTCCTTGGTTGCTATAGAAAACTAAAATATAGTCCAGAGGAACACCAAGTTCAGCACACCAACTCAAGAAAAGCTCCGGGTTCCCCAAATCATCTCGAGATGAGAGCTGATTCCCTATTTTTGACTCAAACGGAATGCAACATTCCACCAGAACCTGAACAGAAGGCCTCTCTTAGCTATAGGTATGTGAGAGGGACCCTGAATTTGCTGCCTCAAGTGGAATGAACACCGAGATGCCGTGACTCGAAATATGCCCGGATTTCCCTCCAGTGACTTGAATGCAGGCTAGTCTTTCATCTCCCAAGATGAAGGGATGTGTGAATCCCCTATGGAGACTTTAGAGAAAGCCCTAGTTCCCCGCCTCATGCTGACAGGGGGCCTCACATCCCCTTGAAAATTCGAGAGGAACTTGGAGTTCAATGCGTCAAAAGGACAACAAGCCTGACTCCTCTTAAAAATTGATAGGAATCCGACAATCACTGTGGGAACTGAAAGGGACCCTGGGTCTCAAGTCTCATCGAAAGTAGCATCCCGATTGCCCTGCCAAGCCTCGATGAGAATCTCGAGTTGTCCCTCGCAACTAGACATAAGTCCTGACTTCACTGAACAAACTGGAGTTTTGAAGGGCCATCCAAGTCCTAACTCGAGAATATACCCCAGGTTCCCGCCGCAACTCGAGAAAATAGGCGAGACTTCCCCCTCGCCAACAGATGAGGTCCGATTCCCCTGCACTGGGTGCAGATAAATTCCTTGTTCCACATCAAACACGAAAGGACCCTGGAGTTCCTGGATGGAACTCCAGAGAGTCCTCAAGAACACTGTCACAAATTTAGAGGCACCCTGACATCACCGCAGCAACATGAATGAGCTCCGTGTTCCCCAATTCAACTCGATATGAGTCCAGATTCTCATGCATTGTCTGAAGAGCCATCCCGCGTTCCCCATCAAACAAGACAAGTGGCTTGACTTCCCTTGGGCAACTCCAGAGATTCCCCGAGAACACCGTCTCAAGTCTAGAAGAACATCAAGTTTAGCACATCAAATCGACAAAAGTTCCATGTACCCCAAAACATCTAGATAGAAAACGGATTAGCTGGCTTTGACAAAAGAGGAACGCCAGCTTCTCATAAGAATCTCATGAGGATACCTCTCTGAGCTATATGTATCTAAGAGGGACCCGGAGTTTGCTGCCTCGAGTGGAATGGACACCGAGATGCCCTGACTCTCGAAATATGGCCGGATTTCCCTGCAGTGACTTGAATGCAGGCTCGACTTTCATCTCACAAGATGAAGGAATGTCTGAATCCCTGTGGAGACCCTAGAGAAAGCCCTGGTTCCCCGCCTCATCTGGACAAGTGGCCTCACATCCCTTGACAAACCGAGAGGAAAGCGGATTTCCTTGCTTCAAAAGAACACGATGCCTGACTCCTCTTGAAAATTGATAGGAATCCCAATATCCCTGTAGCACCTGGAATGGAACCCTGGGACTCCGTCCTCACCTCAAGAGGAATGCCTATTGCCATGCCAAGCCTCGAGGAGATTTCTGATGTGTCTCTCGCAACTAGACAGGAGTGCTGACGTCGCTGAACCAAAACGAGTTTTGATGGCCATCCCCATCCTGACTCAGGAATATACACCAGTTTCCTGCAACACTCAAGAAAAATCATGAGACTTCCCCCTCACCAACAGATGAGGCACCATTCCCCTGCAATGCATGCAGAGCAAATCCGTGTCCCACATCAAACACCAAAGGAGACTGGACTTCCTGGATGGAACACAAGAGAATCCCGAACAACACTGTCACAAGTCTATAGGGGCCCTGAAGTGACCGCAGCACCACGAAAGGGCTCCGGGTTCTGCAAATCAACTCGAGATGAGTCCAGATTCCCCTGCATGTGCTCCAGAGCCATCCCGAATTCCCCATCCAACACGAGAAGTGGCTTGACTTCCTTTAAACAACAACAGAGAATCCACGAGAACACCGTCCAAAGCCCAGAGGAACACCAAGTTCAGCAGAGCAACTCTTTAAGACAAAACTGCTTAGTCCAATTCCCCTTTCTTGAGATGTGGATTGTCTCCTGACGTAGTGACTAATATTACTCCTTGTTCCCTTGGTAACCATTGCAGTTTGGTTTGCTGAACTCTATCATTCCCGAAAGAAGGTTCTTGTACTGCAGCCTGTATATACTCATAGAAAAATCATTAAAGCACCTTTGTTCCATTAGAGCTTAGGTCCCCAGGTCTTTTTTTGTCTCTCTCTCTCTTTTTCTCTCTCTCTCTATCTTTTTCTGGCTGACTTTCTGGAGCGTGGAGACCCGTCGTGCTCACTTTTCTCCCGGGCTTCTAAGACTCACTCGAGAGGGTGCCTGGTACCTTGGTGAGTGATGCAAGCCCTGTGTCAAGGACAATATTGGTCCTTTGTGTAAACCAAGGAATATCAGCCTCCTACTCTCTTTTAATTTCTGATCACCAACTCCATACCACAAGGTTCCGGTCCATTAAAGGACCCCAGCAAATGTGGCCAAAGAACAGGGACACTGGTATACGTGCTATATCGGGTGGAGTGACTCATGGACCTATTGAGGTCTGTAAAGACTAAGGCTTGGGTTAAAAGGCTGGCCAGCCCCATTATTTTTCTACTTTACTTCACCACTTCTTTACATTTCAGGGACTTCTGGTTTCATGCCAATGAATAGAGGCTTGCCTTCAAACAGTAGTTGAACATAATCCTGAGTTTCCTCATAAATGCAGTTTTGACTTATAAATTTGGCTCCGGGTCAAAGAAAACTGTTAAATGAGCAGCCAAACAAGGAAAAACTATTCCAATTGATCTCTAGCCCCTATGCGCTCTTATTAAGGCTGTAATTGTGCCATTTAAAGGTATATTCTAGCCCTTCCAATATTCGTCAACAGACAAAACACTTATTATAAACATATAAATTAAATGATTACACTTTACAAAGGCTCAATTAAAACATTACAAAATATCTCAAAATTTTCTTGCTAGCCCTGCCCTGGCTGCTTCAAATTCTATTCCTCTGCCAACAGTCGCAACCCCAAAAGTCTTTTTGTTGGAACCTAATGAGAAGTTACATTAATTTTTAAGCAAGACTAGATGCTGCTATTTCACATACTGTAATCTATGTATCTAAAATTATCTAAGTTTCAATGTATGTTTTTGTTTATAGATAGTGTGGAGTTAATGGGCTCTATTTGGATTAAGCTTTTCATGACCTGAAGGGTGTTCAAAGTTGGGTATAAAGTTTATTTAATTGTGAATGTGATTTCAATATAATTATTTGTTAATCTAGTAGAGACTTCTCTTGAGTCCTCAACATTATATAATATTTTGCTATGCCTTGGTTTGGGTTATGATATGATTGTCCAAAAAGGTAACTCTTTAAATATATATATATATATATATATATATATATATATATATATATATAATATATATATATAATATATATATATATATATAAATATAAATTTATAGGTGAGATGAAAACTTTTAGATAAGCTCTATTGAAAAGAATTGTATTTTTGATAAAATGATCTATTCTCTATAATCTGGACTGGTCTCTTGAGATCAGAGTGACCCAGGTTGCTGGAGTTGTTCTGAACAAAGTATTAGAAGTTTGTTGGATGGCTGGGTCATTTCCAAATGAATTAGTATTTTAAAGCGTTAATTGCTGAACACTGGCTTACTCTTACAAGGGGATTTTCTTGCAGAAGAGCTGAAGAGATTTTGAGCTGATAATGAATATAAATATATATTTGGACTGGAATGGACGTATGTACAATATAATATGATTTGATAAATATGTTCAATGATCTATAAAATGCTAACATACAAGATATTTCTTGGTTGCTATAGAAAACTAAAATATAGTCCAGAGGAACACCAAGTTCAGCACACCAACTCAAGAAAAGCTCCGGGTTCCCCAAATCATCTCGAGATGAGAGCTGATTCCCTATTTTTGACTCAAACGGAATGCAACATTCCACCAGAACCTGAACAGAAGGCCTCTCTTAGCTATAGGTATGTGAGAGGGACCCTGAATTTGCTGCCTCAAGTGGAATGAACACCGAGATGCCGTGACTCGAAATATGCCCGGATTTCCCTCCAGTGACTTGAATGCAGGCTAGTCTTTCATCTCCCAAGATGAAGGGATGTGTGAATCCCCTATGGAGACTTTAGAGAAAGCCCTAGTTCCCCGCCTCATGTCGACAGGGGGCCTCACATCCCCTTGAAAATTCGAGAGGAACTTGGAGTTCAATGCGTCAAAAGGACAACAAGACTGACTCCTCTTAAAAATTGATAGGAATCCGACAATCACTGTGGGAACTGAAAGGGACCCCGGGTCTCAAGTCTCATCGAAAGTGGCATCCCGATTGCCCTGCCAAGCCTCGATGAGAATCTCGAGGTGTCCCTCGCAACTAGACATGAGTCCTGACTTCACTGAACAAACTGAGTTTTTTTGAAGGGCCATCCAAGTCCTAACTCGAGAATATACCCCAGGTTCCCGCCGCAACTCGAGAAAATAGGCGAGACTTCCCCCTCGCCAACAGATGAGGTCCGATTCCCCTGCATGGGGTGCAGATAAATTCCTTGTTCCACATCAAACACGAAAGGACCCTGGAGTTCCTGGATGGAACTCGAGAGTCCTCAAGAACACTGTCACAAGTTTAGAGGCACCCTGACGTCACCGCAGCAACATGAATGAGCTCCGTGTTCCCCAATTCAACTCGATATGAGTCCAGATTCTCATGCATTGTCTGAAGAGCCATCCCGCGTTCCCCATCAAACAAGACAAGTGGCTTGACTTCCTTTGGCAACTCCAGAGATTCCCCGAGAACACCGTCTCAAGTCTAGAAGAACATCAAGTTTAGCACATCAAATCGACAAAAGTTCCATGTACCCCAAAACATCTAGATAGGAAAGCGGATTAGCTGGCTTTGACAAAAGAGGAACGCCAGCTTCTCATAAGAATCTCATGAAGATACCTCTCTGAGCTATATGTATCTAAGAGGGACCCGGAGTTTGCTGCCTCGAGTGGAATGGACACCGAGATGCCCTGACTCGAAATATGGCCGGATTTCCCTGCAGTGACTTGAATGCAGGCTCGACTTTCATCTCACAAGATGAAGGAATGTCTGAATCCCCTGTGGAGACCCTAGAGAAAGCCCTGGTTCCCCGCCTCATCTGGACAAGTGGCCTCACATCCCTTGACAAACCGAGAGGAAAGCGGATTTCCTTGCTTCAAAAGAACACGATGCCTGACTCCTCTTGAAAATTGATAGGAATCCCAATATCCCTGTAGCACCTGGAATGGAACCCTGGGACTCCGTCCTCACCTCAAGAGGAATGCCTATTGCCATGCCAAGCCTCGAGGAGATTTCTGATGTGTCTCTCGCAACTAGACAGGAGTGCTGACGTCGCTGAACCAAAACGAGTTTTGATGGCCATCCCCATCCTGACTCAGGAATATACACCAGTTTCCTGCAATAACTCAAGAAAAATCATGAGACTTCCCCCTCACCAACAGATGAGGCACCATTCCCCTGCAATGCATGCAGAGCAAATCCGTGTCCCACATCAAACACCAAAGGAGACTGGACTTCCTGGATGGAACACAAGAGAATCCCGAACAACACTGTCACAAGTCTATAGGGGCCCTGAAGTGACCGCAGCACCACGAAAGGGCTCCGGGTTCTGCAAATCAACTCGAGATGAGTCCAGATTCCCCTGCATGTGCTCCAGAGCCATCCGAATTCCCCATCCAACACGAGAAGTGGCTTGACTTCCTTTAAACAACAACAGAGAATCCACGAGAACACCGTCCAAAGCCCAGAGGAACACCAAGTTCAGCAGAGCAACTCTTTAAGACAAAACTGCTAGTCCAATTCCCCTTTCTTGAGATGTGGATTGTCTCCTGACGTAGTGACTAATATTACTCCTTGTTCCCTTGGTAACCATTGCAGTTTGTTTGGTTTGCTGAACTCTATCATTCCCGAAAGAAGGTTCTTGTACTGCAGCCTGTATATACTCATAGAAAAATCATTAAAGCACCTTTGTTCCATTAGAGCTTAGGTCCCCAGGTCTTTTTTTGTCTCTCTCTCTCTTTTTCTCTCTCTCTATCTTTTTTCTGGCTGACTTTCTGGAGCGTGGAGACCCGTCGTGCTCACTTTTCTCCCGGGCTTCTAAGACTCACTCGAGAGGGTGCCTGGTACCTTGGTGAGTGATGCAAGCCCTGTGTCAAGGACAATATTGGTCCTTTGTGTAAACCAAGGGATATCAGCCTCCTTCTCTCTTTTAATTTCTGATCACCAACTCCGTACCACAAGGTTCCGGTCCATTAAAGGACCCCAGCAAATGTGGCCAAAGAACAGGGACACTGGTATACGTGCTATATCGGGTGGAGTGACTCATGGACCTATTGAGGTCTGTAAAGACTAAGGCTTGGGTTAAAAGGCTGGCCAGCCCCATTATTTTTCTACTTTACTTACCACTTCTTTACATTTCAGGGACTTCTGGTTTCATGCCAATGAATAGAGGCTTGCCTTCAAACAGTAGTTGAACATAATCCTGAGTTTCCTCATAAATGAAGTTTTGAATTATAAATTTGGCTCCGGGTCAAAGAAACTGTTAAATGAGCAGCCAAACAAGGAAAAACTATTCCAATTGATCTCTAGCCCCTATGCACTCTTATTAAGGCTGTAATTGTGCCATTTAAAGGTATATTCTAGCCCTTCCAATATTCGTCAACAGACAAAACACTTATTATAAACATATAAATTAAATGATTACACTTTACAAAGGCTCAATTAAAACATTACAAAATATCTCAAAATTTTCTTGCTAGCCCTGCCCTGGCTGCTTCAAATTCTTTTCCTCTGCCAACAGTCGCAACCCCAAAAGTCTTTTTGTTGGAACCTAATGAGAAGTTACATTAATTTTTAAGCAAGACTAGATGCTGCTATTTCACATACTGTAATCTATGTATCTAAAATTATCTAAGTTTCAATGTATGTTTTTGTTTATAGATAGTGTGGAGTTAATGGGCTCTATTTGGATTAAGCTTTTCATGACCTGAAGGGTGTTCAAAGTTGGGTATAAAGTTTATTTAATTGTGAATGTGATTTCAATATAATTATTTGTTAATCTAGTAGAGACTTCTCTTGAGTCATCAACATTATATAATATTTTGCTATGCCTTGGTTTGGGTTACGATATGATTGTCCAAAAAAGGTAACTCTTTATATATATATATATATATATATATATATATATATATATATATATATATAATATATATATATATATATATAATATAAATTTATAGGTGAGATGAAAACTTTTAGATAAGCTCTATTGAAAAGAATTGTATTTTTGATAAAATGATCTATTCTCTATAATCTGGACTGGTCTCTTGAGATCAGAGCGACCCAGGTTGCTGGAGTTGTTCTGAACAATGTATTAGAAGTTTGTTGGATGGCTGGGTCATTTCCAAATGAATTAGTATTTTAAAGCGTTAATTGCTGAACACTGGCTTACTCTTACAAGGGGATTTTCTTTCAGAAGAGCTGAAGAGATTTTGAGCTGATAATGAATATAAATATATATTTGGACTGGAATGGACGTATGTACAATATAATATGATTTGATAAATATGTTCAATGATCTATAAAATGCTAACATACAAGATATTTCTTGGTTGCTATAGAAAACTAAAATATAGTCCAGAGGAACACCAAGTTCAGCACACCAACTCAAGAAAAGCTCCGGGTACCCCAAATCATCTCGAGATGAGAGCTGATTCCCTATTTTTGACTCAAACGGAATGCAACATTCCACCAGAACCTGAACAGAAGGCCTCTCTTAGCTATAGGTATGTGAGAGGGACCCTGAATTTACTGCCTCAAGTGGAATGAACACCAAGATGCCGTGACTCGAAATATGCCCGGATTTCCCTCCAGTGACTTTAATGCAGGCTAGTCTTTCATCTCCCAAGATGAAGAGATGGGTGAATCTCCTGTGGAGACTTTACAGAAAGCCCTAGTTTCCCGCATCATCTCGACAGGAGGCCTCACATCCCCTTGAAATTTCGAGAGGAACTTGGAGTTCAATGCATCAAAAGGACAAAAAGCCTGACTCCTCTTAAAAATTGATAGGAACCCGAAAATCACTGTGGGAACTGAAAGGGACCCTGGGTCTCAAGTCTCACCTAAAGAGGCATCCAGATTGCCCTGCCAAGCCTCGATGAGAATCTCGAGGAGTCCCTCGCAACTAGACATGAGTCCTGACTTCGCTGAACAAACTCGAATTTTGAAGGGCCATCCAAGTTCTAAGTCGAGAATACACCCCTGCTTCCCACCGCAACTCCAGAAAAACTGCGAGACTTCCCCCTCGCCGGCTGATGAGGTCCGATTCCCCTGCATTGGATGCAGAGCAATTCCTTGTTCCACATCAAACACGAAAGGAGCCTGGACTTCCTGGATGGAAGAAGAGATAATCCCAAAGAACAATGTCACAAGTTTAAAGAGGCCCTGAGGTCACCGCAGCAACACGAAAGAGATCCGTGTACCCATAATCCACTCAAGATGAGGCCCGATTGCCCTGCATTGGCCCAGAGCCATCCCACATTCCCCATCAAACACGAGAAGTGGCTTGACTTCCTTGAAACAACAACAGAGAATCCACGAGAACACCGTCCAAAGTCCAGAGGAACACCAAGTTCAGCAGAGCAACTCTTTAAGACAAAATTGCTTAGTCCCTTTCCCCTTTCTTGAGATAGGGATTGTCTCCTGACCTTGTGACTAACATTACTCCTTGTTCCCTTGGGAACAGTTGCAGTATGTTTTGTTCGCTGAACTCTATCATTTCTGAAAGAAGTTTCTTGTCCTGCAGCATGTATATATTCATAGAAAAATCATTAAACACCTTTCTTCCATTAGAGCTTAGGTCCCCAGGTCTTTTTTTTGTCTCTCTCTCTCTTTCTCTCTTTCTCTCTATCTTTTTCTGGCTGACTTTCTGGAGCGTGGAGCCCCGTCATGCTCCCTTTTCTGCCCGGGCTTCTAAGACCCACCCAAGAGGGTGCCTGGTACCTTGTTGCGTGATGCAAGCCCTGTGTCAAGGAAAATATTGGTCCTTTGTGTAAACCAAGGGATATCAGCCTCCTTCTCTCTTTTAATTTCTGATCGCTAACCCCATACCACAATGTTCCGGTCCATTAAAGGACACCAGTAAATGTGGCCAAAGAACAGGGACATTGGTATACGTGCGATATCGGGAGGTGTGACTCCTGGACATACTGAGGTCTGTAAATACTAAGGCTTGGCTTAAAAGGCTGGCCAGCCCCATTATTTTTCTACTTTACTTCAACACTTCTTTACATTTCAGGGAATTCTGGTTTCACGCCAATGAATAGAGGCTTGCAGTCAAACAGTAGTTGAACATAATCCTTAGTTTCCTCATCAATGCAGTTTTGACTTATAAATATGGGTCCGGGTCAAAGAAAACGTTAAATGAGCCGCCAAACAAGGAAAAACTATTCCAATTCATCTCAAGCCCGTATGCGCTCTTATTAAGGCTGTAATTCTGCCATTTAAAGGTATATTCTTGCCCTTCCAATATTCAGCAACAGACAAAACACTTATTATAAACATATAAATTAAATGATTAAACTTTACAAAAGGCTCAATTAAAACATTACAAAATATCTCAAAATTTTCTTGCTAGCCCTACCCTGGCTGTTCCAAGTGCTTCTCCTCTGCCAACAGTCGCAACACCAAAAGTCACTTTGTTGGCACCTAATGAAAAGTTACATTAAATTTTAAGCTAGACTAGATAATGCTTCTTCCCATACTTTAATCTATGAATCTAAAATTATCTAAGTTTCAATGTCTGTTTTTGTTTTTAGATAGTGTGGAGTTAATGGGCTTTATTTGGTTTCAGCATTTCACGAACAGAAGGGTGTTCAAAGTTGGGTATAATGTTTATTTAATTGTGAATGTGATTTCAATATAATTATTTGTTAATCTAGTAGATACTATTCTTGAGTCATGAACATTTTATAATAATTTTGTTATGCCTTGGTTTGGGGTACGATACGATTGTCCACAAAAATGTAAAACTTTCTATATATATATATATATATAAAAATATAAATTGATAGGTGAGATGAAAAATTTTTGATAAGCTCTATTAAGAAGAATTCTCTTTTTGATAAAATGATATATTCTCTGTAATCTGGAGTGGTCTCTTGAGATCTGAGTGACCCAGCTTGTTGGAGTTGTGCTGAACTAAGGAGTAGAAATTTGTTGGATGGCTGGGTCATTTCCAAATGAATTAGGATTTTAAAGTGTTAATTGCTGAACATTGGCTTACTCTTACAAGGGGATTTTCTTGCAGAAGAGCTAAAGTGATTTTGAGCTCTTAATGAATATAAGTATATATTTGGACTGAAATGGACGTATGTACAATATAATATGATTTGATAAATATGTTCAATGATCTATAAAATGCTAACATACATGATATTTCTTGGTTGCTATAGATAAGTAAAATAGAGTCCAGAGGAACACCAAGTTCAGCACACCAAATCAAGAAAAGCCCCGGGTACCCCAAATCATCTCGAGATGAGAGCTGATTCCCTATTTTTGACTCAAGAGGAATGCAACGTTCCACAAGCACCTGAACAGAAACCCTCTCTCAGCTATAGATATCTCAGAGGGACCCTGAGTTTCCTGTCTCAAGTAGAATGAACACCGAGATGCCATGACTCGAAATATGGCCGGATTTCCCTCCAGTGACTTGAATGCAGGCTAGTCTTTCATCACCCAAGATGAAGTGATGGGTGAATCCAGTGTGGAGACTTCAGAGAAAGCGCTAGTTCCCCGCCTCATCTCGACAGGAGGCCTCACATTCCCTTGAAATTCGAGAGGAACTTGGACTCAATGCGTCAAAAGGACAACAAGCCTGACTCCTCTTAAAAATTCATAGGAATGCGACAATCACTGTGGGAACTGAAAGAGACCCAGGGTCTCAAGTCTCACCTAAAGTGGCATCCAGATTGCCCTGTCAAGCCTCGATGAGAAACTAGAGGAGTCCCTCGCAACTAGACATGAGTCCTGACTTCGCTGAACAAACTCGAATTTTGAAGGGCCATCCAAGTTCTAACTCGAGAATACATCCCTGCTTCCACCCGCAACTAGAGAAAAACGGCGAGACTTCCCCCTCACAGGCTGATTTGGTCCTATTACCCTGCATTGGGTGCAGAGCAATTCCTTGTTCCACATCAAACATGAAAGGAGCCTGGACTTCCTGGATGGAACAAGAGATAATCCCAAAGAACACTGTCACAAGTCTAAAGGGGCCCTGAGGTCACCGCAGTTACATGAAAGAGATCCGTGTACCCATAATCCACTCAAGATGAGGCCCGATTGCCCTGCATTGGCTCCAGAGCCATCCCAAATTACCCATCAAACACGAGAAGTGGCTTGACTTCCTTGAAACAACAACAGAGAATCCACGAGAACACCGTCCAAAGTCCAGAGGAACACCAAGTTCAGAAGAGCAACACTTTAAGACAAAACTGCTTAGTCCCTTTCCCCTTTCTTGAGATATGGATTGTCTCCTGACCTTGTGACTACCATTACTCCTTGTTCCCTTGTGAAGAGTTGCAGTCTGTTTGGTTTGCTGAACTCTATCATTCCTGAAAGAAGTTTCTTGTACTGCAGCATGTATATATTCATAGAAAAATCATTAAAGCACCTTTCTTCCATTAGAGCTTAGGTCCCCGGGTCTTTTTTTTTGTCTGTCTCTCTCTTTCTCTCTTTCTCTCTATCTTTTTCTGGCTGACTTTTTGGAGCGTGGAGACCCGTCATGCTCACTTTTCTGCCCGGGCTTCTAAGACCCACCCAAGAGGGTGCCTGGTACCTTGTTGAGTGATGCAAGCCCTGTGTCAAGAAAAATATTGGTCCTTTGTGTAAACCAAGGGATATCAGCCTCCTTCTCTCTTTTAATTTCTGATCGCTAACCCCATGCCACAATGTTCCGGTCCATTAAAGGACCCCAGTAAATGTGGCCAAAGAACAGGGACATTGGTATACGTGCGATATCGGGAGGTGTGACTCATGGACATATTGAGGTCTGTAAATACTAAGGCTTAGCTAAAAAGGCTGGCCAACCCCATTATTTTTCTACTTTACTTCAACATTTCTTTTCATTTCAGGGACTTCTGGTTTCACGCCAATGAATAGAGGCTTGCCTTCAAACAGTAGTTGAACATAACCCCCCCCCCCCCCCCCCCCCCCCCCCCCCCCCCCCCCCCCCCCCCCCCCCCCCCCCCCCCCCCCCCCCCCCCCCCCCCCCCCCCCCCCCCCCCCCCCCCCCCCCCCCCCCCCCCCCCCCCCCCCCCCCCCCCCCCCCCCCCCCCCCCCCCCCCCCCCCCCCCCCCCCCCCCCCCCCCCCCCCCCCCCCCCCCCCCCCCCCCCCCCCCCCCCCCCCCCCCCCCCCCCCCCCCCCCCCCCCCCCCCCCCCCCCCCCCCCCCCCCCCCCCCCCCCCCCCCCCCCCCCCCCCCCCCCCCCCCCCCCCCCCCCCCCCCCCCCCCCCCCCCCCCCCCCCCCCCCCCCCCCCCCCCCCCCCCCCCCCCCCCCCCCCCCCCCCCCCCCCCCCCCCCCCCCCCCCCCCCCCCCCCCCCCCCCCCCCCCCCCCCCCCCCCCCCCCCCCCCCCCCCCCCCCCCCCCCCCCCCCCCCCCCCCCCCCCCCCCCCCCCCCCCCCCCCCCCCCCCCCCCCCCCCCCCCCCCCCCCCCCCCCCCCCCCCCCCCCCCCCCCCCCCCCCCCCCCCCCCCCCCCCCCCCCCCCCCCCCCCCCCCCCCCCCCCCCCCCCCCCCCCCCCCCCCCCCCCCCCCCCCCCCCCCCCCCCCCCCCCCCCCCCCCCCCCCCCCCCCCCCCCCCCCCCCCCCCCCCCCCCCCCCCCCCCCCCCCCCCCCCCCCCCCCCCCCCCCCCCCCCCCCCCCCCCCCCCCCCCCCCCCCCCCCCCCCCCCCCCCCCCCCCCCCCCCCCCCCCCCCCCCCCCCCCCCCCCCCCCCCCCCCCCCCCCCCCCCCCCCCCCCCCCCCCCCCCCCCCCCCCCCCCCCCCCCCCCCCCCCCCCCCCCCCCCCCCCCCCCCCCCCCCCCCCCCCCCCCCCCCCCCCCCCCCCCCCCCCCCCCCCCCCCCCCCCCCCCCCCCCCCCCCCCCCCCCCCCCCCCCCCCCCCCCCCCCCCCCCCCCCCCCCCCCCCCCCCCCCCCCCCCCCCCCCCCCCCCCCCCCCCCCCCCCCCCCCCCCCCCCCCCCCCCCCCCCCCCCCCCCCCCCCCCCCCCCCCCCCCCCCCCCCCCCCCCCCCCCCCCCCCCCCCCCCCCCCCCCCCCCCCCCCCCCCCCCCCCCCCCCCCCCCCCCCCCCCCCCCCCCCCCCCCCCCCCCCCCCCCCCCCCCCCCCCCCCCCCCCCCCCCCCCCCCCCCCCCCCCCCCCCCCCCCCCCCCCCCCCCCCCCCCCCCCCCCCCCCCCCCCCCCCCCCCCCCCCCCCCCCCCCCCCCCCCCCCCCCCCCCCCCCCCCCCCCCCCCCCCCCCCCCCCCCCCCCCCCCCCCCCCCCCCCCCCCCCCCCCCCCCCCCCCCCCCCCCCCCCCCCCCCCCCCCCCCCCCCCCCCCCCCCCCCCCCCCCCCCCCCCCCCCCCCCCCCCCCCCCCCCCCCCCCCCCCCCCCCCCCCCCCCCCCCCCCCCCCCCCCCCCCCCCCCCCCCCCCCCCCCCCCCCCCCCCCCCCCCCCCCCCCCCCCCCCCCCCCCCCCCCCCCCCCCCCCCCCCCCCCCCCCCCCCCCCCCCCCCCCCCCC